>JAECUM010042824.1:0-46192 GCA_016617855.1 Megalonaias nervosa
CTGATTTTTGTAATACGACTTTGTTGTTCTGATGGCAGCATATGTAGATTACCCATTTTAAGAGGCGTGATCAGTCTTTCTTTCTTTCTTTCTTTCTTTCTCCCTTGTTGTGTGTATTTCCCCGTTGTTCAAATATGTACGAGTCAAACTTTCCCTCGGCTTTTGTTGAATGGTAAGGGAACTGAACACAGTTAACCAAAAACAAGAGATAAATGATGCACAAAGCGAGGAAAAAGATATAACAAATGTGAAAAATCAAATATGCTTTTGTTTGTCATCAGAAAAGAAAGATGTTTTTGTTTTGAATTTAATGATCTAAGGTGAGGTGATCTTCGTCAGTACGTGTTATCTGCGTGGTTAACTAGAGAACTTTCGCATAATTCCAGGTCAAAGACAAAGGATGATAACCAGGCGTAGCGATCAACAGTGGCATATAAGACTAGAAACTTAATCTAATCAAAAGTATATCCCGGTAAAGGAAGTCGGGGAAATGTGCCATGAGAATCTTGTTGCAGAATAATAATAATAATAATAATAATAATAATAATAACAATACATTTTAAGGTTATTTAGATTGCCAAAATTGTCAAATGATTTGTGCACAGGTCCTAAACTAAATCTCATAAACGATATTAAGCATCATCTCATGACATTTACAGGTGGCTTCATTGCATTTATTTGATGTCCAATTTCGTTAGCGTTGATACTCATAGCCACACGCCAATACACCCTGACCATCTTATATACACTGGATGCGAATCATAACACGACTGAAAAACTTGTTTGCACAGCGCTCCTCTTCACCAGAATAAATACAATAATCTCGTCTCTACAGTGATATTCAAGGTCGTCTCTATAGTGACATTCAAGGTTAAATGAAGTTCCAGTTATCCAGAAAACTATAGACTGAACAGAAAATCAATAGAAATCTATTTTACTTTATCGTTTCAGAATCTAAATGGAATGGCTTTTTGACGAACGCGAATTGTGAGCTATCTAATGATGACTTAAATTTATAAATTAATAATAAGTTTCAAGTGATTTGCTTTTGAAAATGTATCCATCGCTCCCATATAAACTGTCACGCAGTGCTTCATTTATCATAATATTATCGAATGCGTTGCATGTATCGCAGCACGCCTATATGTATATATTATTCACTTTGAATAGGTCAAATGATCCAGATGTATTTAACACGCATGATCATAATGCGAAACCCCTTTCCCCCGATTTCACCTCTAAACATGTTTTGGCTTATATCAGTAAAACTTAGTTTCTGAACACTACATGTTTTCCCCTCGCCTCTACCCCGCAAAAATAATTCAGAGGGCGCCCCTGTAGTGCTACAAATGCCACAGTGCTTGATTTTACAGATAGTAAAGACGTTGATAAGAGAAAAAATAAAGAAACACATAAACCATATAAAACACCACACACCTGCTACACACCTGTTGCTTGCACCTGGACACACAATATGATTATTTATATTTCAAGCAGGTATATAGATATTATTTGCTAATGATACGTTACCAGATCAAAAGATAGAATTACATACTCGGTACCGTTTGTTGCATAAATAGATATATCTTATTATTTTTTAGACACTTATGTTTTAAGGGACATTCTACTTAATCATTATTTCAGTTGTGATTAGTCTCAAGATTTGGAACTCATCGTTTTATTTTTGCTGGCATCTTCAGAAAGTGATGCAAATATCTGAAAAACACAATGTGAATTTGTGTCATTTAGCAGGTAAAACTTAATGCAGGAAAACTGTAGATATTACGGGGAGTTTTTAATCATTTTGATGAGAGAGGGAGGGGGAGAGAGAAATCTTAACATATTTACAATGTGTACCTAAACAGACCTAAGCCTTTCTACAAAGTTTCAATTTGATTGGATTAAAACTAGTATTAAAGGCGAATATGCAATATAGAAGTAAAACAACATTAAATGAACCAAAGTGATGGCCAATGCAATTTAAAGCATAGGATCCGTAAGCCTTTCAAAAGATCTCTATGTTCTAAATACCGTGACGTTTTAAAGAATGTATGCAGACTGGAGCTAATTTGGACTGGAGATAGATTATTTACGTTATCTGAAAAGTCTCTGTTTGGGTACGAGACAGCGTGTATTGTATAATGGCTACACTTCATCATGGAAAACCATATATACATAAATGACATAACCAGCCTTGTCGATCGGAATATCAAACTGTTCGACGACATTCCATGACATTTTTTGTTGCTGTTGATGATCTTGTTACCGCCTCACAACAGCCAAATGATATTATCAAAACGTGACAATAGCCTAATGCTGATCTTGTTACCGCCTCACAACAGCCTAATGATGATCTTGTTACCGCCTCACAACAGGCTAATGATATTACCACGTCACAACAGCCTAATGATGATCTTGTTACAGCCTCTCAACAGACTAATGATATTATTACAACGTCACATCTGCCTAATGATGATCTACCGTGAAACAGTAGAATCATGTGTTATGTATATTTAATTTAATTGTTTGTTTGTAAAAAAAAATATTTTTTATTTCATTACATGCTATTGTAATATAACATTGTATGCTGAACTTGACCTTGTCCAAAACTGAGTTCATTTCTGCTTGACCTGATTACCTTTCTTATTTCATTTATGTAAACAACTAATAATAGCTTCATTATTCTCTATGTGTATGAGCTTATTATCAGGATTATCATTCAGGTAAAAAAGAAGGAGTAAATATGTTGATTTGGGCCAGGGTTTTGGAGATTCCTAAGTGAATTTTATAGGTTACTGTGTTTAAAATAAACAAGACTCATTAGATCATTCTAGAAGGTTATTTTCCATTAGGTAAGTTTTGTTTTTAGAAAATGCTAATTGTGACCTGAGGTCAAGCAAAGAACTATATAATCTTGTGCCTGTGAGGATTTTACCAGTTGTGCTTTAACATCTAGCACTTTCAATTTGTATTATGTTGTGACCAGTTTGGGCTGAATTTTATTTTCTTCAAATTATTGAATTCAAGTGATTATTTTCTCTGGAAATACAAAAGTGCTCTGATAAAAGTCTTGGATAAAGACATTCATTGGAATTTATATTGAATTCAAACTTGGAATAATATTTCTGTGATTCAACAAGAGACTGTTAACACATCAGCACGTCATAGGCTATAAAAGATACGTCATCGCCTTCAGTTTTGGATCTCTTTGGGACTTGAACTGAATTTTATTGAGGACTTTAAACCACTAGGACTTGTGTCTTTAATTCTTGGGTTATTTTTGGATTTAATTCGCAATACCATAAGTTCTTTTTCTCATTTTTCACTTTGTATTCAAGAGAAATAAATTATTTGTTAAATTGTAAAAAGCTTGTTGTCTTCACTCTTTTCTTTTACTTATTTTAAGAGCATAGACTCGTAATACTTGATGTTCTTGTTTCCACGAACAAAATTGCCAAAATGATGATCTTGTATGATCTTGTTCTATCATCACAACAGTATAATAATCACATTACCACGTCACAACAGCCTAGTGATGCTCTTATTACCACGGCACCGCACCTAGTGATAATCGTGACACTGCTTCTCAACAGCCTAACGATGATCTTGTTCCAGCATCAAAACAGCATAATAATTGTCTTTTATTACCACATCAAAACAGCATAAAAATTGTCTTTTATTACCACATCAAAACAGCATAATAATTGTCTTTTATTACCACGTCACAACAGCCTAATGATGATCTTGTTACCGTGTCACAACACCCTAATGATGATCTTGCATTAATCGTATCCTGGGCCCCGAAAAAAAATAGATTAACTTCGTTTCGTCTAATTAAAATCGATAATATTCGCAAGGAAGTAACATAAGTCTATGGCTACATTATGCCAATTTGTTGAAAACCTAAACAATGTAAATTCATAATGATCAATGGTGTATCAGATAATCACGTAATTTTAAAGACAAATAAAATTTTATATGTTCATAGTCAGATTACTTTGTATCATTTAGACTGGGATTTTAACAGTTCAACCTAAAATACATTTATACCATCTATTCTTGAATATGACGACATGGTCTATTATCAGAATACAACGGCTAAAATTCATTTCTTAAAAAGTGTTCAAACTGATGCAGATTATTAAAGAACTTCGGCAAGGCACACCTATGATTGTTTTGAATAACGATCTTGGGTCTGAATTACCGGAAAAACGTAGAAAAAACAATCATAAAATGGTGTGCATATACAAAAGTAAAACAAACAAAAAACCCCAGCAACCCCCCCCCCCAAACAAAACAAAAACAACAACAGAAATAACCATGAATCATTTGAACACTTGCATCAAGAGATAACGGGTTGTAATACTCGTAATAATGTCTATGATACAAGATACAATTATTCTAATATCCTATAACAAGGACCTAATTACATATGGACAGCTTTTGCATCATTTCTGCGACTGAACCATGCAATAAGTTGGGAGATAAAGTTCTAATTTTACCTCACTTGATCTTTTCAATAAATCTCTCCAAACATATTTGATGAAACCAAATTAAATATTCTCGAACGGAGAGATTCTTGAAACTGAAGCAGCGAATTAATGACTTCTTCGAGGCACATATATAACTGTGTTTGTTTGACAACGTAGGTTGTGAACCACTGGTAAAACGTAGACAAAATCATAAAATGGTGTTTATATATCAATTCTTAACAGTGAATAACCTGAATACTTAAAGACAGCGATAGCTATTTTTGTACTCATAGTTACGCATTTTCGAAAGCAACGGTTCCGATATGTTAACCCTGTAGATGAGGTTAACATATCGGAAGCTTGGCTAGCGAAGATGATAGTTATGGTTATAATACAATATGCAATTACTTTAATTATCATACCAAGAATGTTCTATCTCTCCCATAATTTGCGCTAATTAGTTCCAGTTTAAAATTATTGTACTGATACGTTTTTGCAAAACAAACACGTATGATTTGCACCGATCTCATGATTTTGTCATGTTAGGAGAGACCTTCTACCTAGTCTGTTTGGCAAAAAATGTACATTTTATTTTTGAGCTGTTAAAATTCGCATATTTTATATATATATATATATATATATATATATATATATATATATATATATATATATATATATACTATATATATATATATATATAATTTTCTTGCCCCCAAAATACTTTTCTTATCATTATTTAAACCACTGTTAATGACAATTTTAAAACCTTACCATCCTCATAATGATTTTTGCTGGTAAATTATCAGGTGGCTTTCATCGTCGGAGTGCTTAGGAGTTATGCTTGTCACGTCTAGTCTTTTGTAACAACGTGTGAGACCCAGGTTGACCAACAACCACGTTATGATGATGTTGGACCTATGCTAAAGCTGCCTCACGTGAGTAGATAAGTAATAATATAACTCTTGAACAAAAGATGTAGGGTTTGAAGAACGTGCACTCTTTCGCTGTTCCGAGTTTCCTCGTAAGCAAACGAACAATGTAATAAATGCTATAGTGTCAGCTTATACCCCAAAGTTTGTACCCCACCACCATCACCGATTTAAAAATAAAAAGCATCAAGGTGTTCACAAATGTTTTTAAAATGTTTAAAACTCACTCATTTGATTCACTGATTTATAATTTCTAACTCTAATGTCACCAATCGGTCCCTAACAATGTAATCTTCTTTGTGTTTCAAACGAAACGAAAGTTTTCAATCTCAATGTAATTTTCCGAATGCTGGAAGAGACCATTTTCAGTGAAGGGATGGATTCAAGACCCTACATGGTATTAAAGGTTAACACTTTATCGTCTGAATCTGATGGATGCAACGTTTAATTCTAATATTACCCACTGAAATTGAAACAAAGCTGAAATAAATGCCATTACATCTTAACTTTATTTAAATTTACTGAATTATCCGGATCTGACAGAAGACTACTCCTGTCGTGTGAACAAAACACATAACCGCCTACGCAAATATGAACGCCTTGTTAGTGTCGAAGTGAAGAGATCTCCCTAGCGCAGATGGAGTGCGTGTGAAAGTTCAATCACAATGACGATTGTAGACTTCAACTTTTAAGTATAGTTTCCATGGAAGGCCCTCGAACAACTTAGATTAAACCAGTGGAAAAGGATGAATGCAGCGTTCTGAGAGAGAGAGAGAGAGAGAGAGAGAGAGAGAGAGAGAGGATTAGTTTTTCTCCTCTTCTAAATCTTTCCAGAAGAATGGTTATATAAATGTTAGAATCAATTCAATTCACTGAACATTTTATTCTCATATGCATGTACGTACAGAATACATCCAACAAATGCTGAACGTACAACTTTAAATTGAAACAAAAAAGTAATCAAGAAAAACTGGACAGGAGAGAATGGACAAATATAAACATCTATATAACAAATAACGGTAAAATAATAGTCTGTTTCTTGTTTTCAACGCTTCAATAGCAAATATATCCAATAAACATATTGTTTTCTTATCCCTAGAAGCTAACAATTAAATGCACTTTTGAACCGATGGTTTGTTTCAGAAATACATTTAAATCAAATTTACACGTAAGTTAGGGTATACTGGACACATTAAAGGAAAACGATCTTCAAGATCATGGGTGTTAGACAGTATATAACATCTTTAAATCCTGTACATTTTATTGTTTCCGTATATCCCGGTTTCAATTCTCATATTATGAAAATACTCTCGGAGTTTTGTCAAAGCTGATCTGTGTTAATGGTAACAGAAGATTTTGAAGCAATCGCAGAAGTTAGTGTTGATACGTTTATGTAGAGACATTTTATCAGAATTTTACAATGTATTGTTCCATTTCATAGAAAAGCATATGCCGCCCATAGCAGAATTGTGCAACCTCCTTTCAATATATAAATGTCTATATCCAATAATCAGGATAACATTGACCTAATTTTAGATCAGAAATAATTCTTCACTAACTTAACTAGCTTTGAGATGTTAGTAACTAAGTTCGATTATTTCAAGTTCAGTGTATAATATACACCAGTGTCCGAAGTTGATATTTGCACATTTGACATCTAACAAATATTATTTAATTAAAAAAAGTCATTGTACACGTTCAGCATCATTTGTACCATGGTTTTAATATTTTGTGTTAAGTTTGGTCTGGTCTGAATCGACCAGGCATCTTTATTAGGACGACTGTGCGGACAGTGACATTTACTCCTTGACTTTGAAATGAAAGCAATGACCTTTCGATCTGACCCCAGCGTAACAATCGGAGCGCGCCAATTACACGCTTCGTCACAAAATATCACAAACATGCCGATTGTCTGACGCCTATTCATTGCAAGTGGATTGTATGTGATAGATTGTAATCCGACAATCTCAGTTACTGCCCAGGAATTTGCTGGTATGCTTGACACCTAGCAACTTTTCAAACAGTGGGCTTATCTCCGTTTTATTAGTTTAGGATCAACAGTAAATTAGTCAGCATAGTAAATGTACTTTGTCCATATTTCACTCACTCTAAAGAATTGATTCGTTACATATCTTTGCTGTACTATATCTATATATCTATACTATATCAAAGATAGTGTGGAAGGGTCTCACATAAAATATACGACTTCCTTTGGCATATATTTTTTGTAACAGTTTCTGTTTTTAATTTCATGTTATATTTAGGAGTAGTTGACAACATAATAACAAAGTTAATAAAACCTTTGACACAAATGTAATGAAACAGATTGCATTGCTGAAAAATATCCAACAATATTTTATAAGGATATTTATATGTCTACATTGACATAATTATTTGTTTATCGGTACAAATGCTAAATTTTCTAAAGAATTGATTGTAAAAACTCAATCACAATGTCGGTAAAATACGTTCATTGCGGAAACATTATTTAAAGTATAAATTAAAAAACAAAAACAAATAGCAATATAACTGGGTTTATTTACACATTATCGTTTTTTTTTTTACGTTGAAATATTTATCTAACTTCTGGAGATATTGATGAAGACTAACGTGGTTGCACCTGTTCGTTTTCTTCAGATTTTGCTGGATCTTGTTTTATGTTTGAATAGTTTGCACCTCTACTACATAGTCAAAGAAGCACCCCCTCTTGCAGTTTCTTTTGAATGTGCTTCACTTTTACCTTCCCGTAATGCACATTTAATCATTTCCCTTGAGATAATTTGTTCTTCTGTCGACAGAACAAGAAGAAGAAGAAGAAAAGAAAATTGTGTGTGTGTGTGTGTGTGTGTGTGTGTGTGTGTGTCATATCGCTACGATGTCTGCAGTGTGGCAGTTTAAAGTGATGTCTAGCACTGGGGCATCATGCCGCAGACATGTAGCATGATGTCCCACCCAGTCACATTATCCTGACACCAATCCGACCAGTCCTAATACTAACCTCTTAATGCTGAGCGCCTGGCGAGGCAGCTGTTAGTACCATTTTTAGAAGTCTTTAGAAGAAGAAGAAGAAGAAGAAGAAGATGATGATGATGACGACGACGACGACGATGATGATAATGATGATGAAGGAGATGAAGAGGATAACGACGACAACGACGACTACGATAATGTATCTCTGATTGGTATTGAACATGTGAATATTATATGAAGCCAAATCAAATATAGTAAACTGTCTTGGCCAGCAACATACTACAGGGACTGACACAGCCAAGCCTGCAGGACCGCGGAAAAAGAAGGACACCTAGTACAAAATTCAGGGGGCCCACAACGGTCAGGGTCAACAACCCCATCACAGTTTGTAATTCACAGGATCTGAAAAGTTCTAGATTCAATTGTACAATATACACATCTACACGCAACTCTTCCGTGAATTATCAAATTTCAAATTACAAGCAAACGGTATGCAAAATGTGGAGCAGGCAACCGTGGTATATGAGATTTCTTTGTTCAGAGTGGCTCGTTTGACGATAAACGTAATAATTTCGCTGTTAGTTGCTTCGAATTGTTTGCTCTGTTCATAGCGTACTTCAAAGTTAGATGGCGACAAGGCGTTACGTCCGATTCAAAAGTGTCGGAATAAGAAGGAACTAATGCACTGTAATTAGTAAACTTAGAAAACAAAGTCAGTTTCTCACAAGAATTCAAAATTTGCGAATATTATGCAATTAATTAATAATTAATTGGCTATCTTATAATACTGATGTGATTAAATTTATTGATACGGTCACCATCTTTCAAAAACAAAATAACATTGTAATCATGACCAATTTCCCCAACCCCCACCCCATTCGCACCTGGTACCGTTTCAGTTATGCTCTTTTGCACTATGAACTTAACTTTGAAGTGTTACATAAGAAAATGCCAACTAGAGAGCACCAATTTCCTCAATTGGTTCGTGTGAAACATTTCCGAAACCACTTGTATGTAGCATTTGTCAGAGGTTTCTAACATACCAAGCCGGAAATTAAAATATTGGATCATTTTGTAAACCTCTTAAAGCGTGTTTTGCATATCATACAGGATACAATTCCTGTAGTGGTTTCTCTCTAGTATGTAGTCATACTTTCGACGTTAGACTTACAAAGTTTCGTTTTGAAGTAAATTGCCTACATTATTTTCGGACGATGTTCAATGTACCGTTGTTACACGTTAGTTGGCATGCATATTAAAGGAGGCAACTCGCGAAATCCAATAGATGTCGCTATGACAAAGCTCTGAAATATCTCATCGATCCGCCATAGTGTAGCTAGTGTTAACATATCGGAACCTTGGCTAGTTAAGATCGGGAGCCCCTTACGACAACCATGCTAGAAACTAGAAATTGACGACTAAGTTTTGTGCCTTCTTGGATGATTTTCATTTTTTGAATTAGTATAGGTTTTACAAACAAACGGGATTGCAAGAAAATACTATAGTCAGTTTCTAAATTAGGTTCATGTATACAAATATATAGGTCAGAATTATTTGCAGGAGAGAGAGAGAGAGATTCAGTAGTCAGTCTCGCACTGTAACTTTTGTTGGTCACTATAGAATTATGAGTTTTCCCTACAAATACTTTCCATTAGATTATCAATCCAATTGAAAAAAGAAGCAGGTTTAGTCTTTTCAACAGTTCCTCAGGGGGCGATAGAAGTGTATTGTGTTGTAGAAATGCGAACGAGATATTTTTAGAACAAGAAAAATAATATATTTAGAAACAGTATATCACTTTTGTGAAGGCAATGTTTCTAAATTTAATTGTGATCTTTTATAAAAAAATATTATTTCCCACATCATTTATGTTTTTGATCGCTCATTACACATCGGTTTATAAATGACACAAACAGAGAAATATACAGAAATAATGCATCTGAACTCAGGAAATTCATGTGATTTAGATGGAAAATTTTCACAAAGTCTCCATTCAACCAAGGTGACAAAGGTATCTCTTTATGGCATTTGAAACAAAACAGAACACTCTAAGTGGGGCAATTTCCCGTTGGATAAAGTGCTTTTGCGGTATCAGTTGGTGAAAAGGCGAGTGTGATGTGTGATTTTGATTTTTAACGTAGCTTTAACAATTTTTCAGTCATATCGCTACGATGTCTGAAGTGTGCCAGTTTATAGTGATATCTAGCACTGGGGCATCATGCCGCATGACACGTAGCATGATGTCCCACCCAGTCACATTATCCTTACACCAGGTGGACTAGTCCTAACACTAACCTCTTAATGCTGCGCCGAGCGAGGCACCTGTTAGTACCGTTTTTGTAAGTCTTTGGTATGACTCGGCCGGGGATCGAACCCACGACTTCCCGCATCCGAGGCGGAGGCTCTAACCACTAGGCCACCTGAGCGGTCGGTGAAAAGGCGAAAAGGATTGATTAATATAGACATTTGCACCACAACTTTATTCAGTGACGTGTATTTTCGATAACTGAATGTCGCCTTTTGCAGGGTCTATTACCTATGTTGTATGTGTCTTGTACTTGACCCTGACCAATTTTCACAGGCGTTTTGAACGCATATTTTAAATCTCATTCTTTAGGACAACGTCGTTTGTACATTGAAACAATATATCCCCGTGATGACTAGAAAATGCCCCGGCTGACAACAACAACAACAACAACAACGATAATAATGAAAATAATAATAATAATAATAATAATAATAATAATAATAATAATAATGTATTAGATTTTCACCTTAGCAATTATTTCAAGTTGAAATCTGATATCTAAGAGAAATACATTTCCAGTAATTAGGTGTTCATAACTAGACTACATTTTAGAATATGACCCAAAACAACCCAAAACAGGTTCGTTACATTTTTAATGCCGTGTAGGACGTATTCATTTGAACTATAAACATTTACATCTTCTAAAGACACTTGAGATCTTTTGCATCTTTTTTCTTTGCTGAGTATTTAGAGAATAGTTGCTTGTGTTGAGTGTATTACATATATTTCATCTGATGAGTCAACAAAGTCAGTACCACCAACACCCAGTTGATTATACATATTAGTCGTTTGCTCAGAAGAAGCAAATTTTATTTTTATTTCGTGCTCAAACGTATTGGTAATTTAATATGAATAACATGTAGATGGAGCAGATATCTTCCGGTAATATCATCTGTTTGCAGTTTGCTTTCTGCTGTGTTTTAAAAATCTTAGCGCAGAAACTTTCTACAGTAGCACCATTCTATTTTATTAATCTAACATGAAAGTACTTTTAAAATATTTTGTAGTAAAAAGCAAAACCAAAGCACAGTAAGTATATTGTTTTATTCGAACGTGAATTACATTGTTTTATTCGAACCTGGTACGCATGCGTGAAAAGTCGCCATGGTTACCACTTTACCATGCATTTTACAACATTGGCAGATGAACTTCTTTCTTCGTAATTGTTCGATGTCTGTTGACTGGTATGAAATGAATATTATCAAAATTACTTCTCTTGAAAAATCTACTAATACACGGACTATCATAAAATAAAAACAATATGTTACCAAATCAAACTATAAGCTTTTGTATCTGTTATGAATATACCAGACAGGAATTTTCCTTCCCAGAATCGGCGGAGATGACCTTGTCTCAAGACATATGATTTTTCCAAAGAGGAAACAAATGTTACATCCATGGTGAATTTGCAAGTCCAAAAGAGCCCACATGAAGATTGTTGTTTAACGACATAAACAGATATTGCTTTTGAAAATAAATGACGCATTGTACATATGTAAAGAGTGGAAGTACCTTAATGTATCTCGCTGATAATCTAAAAGTCAAACAAAGGTTGGTGTTGGTATATATTTCTTGATTAAAGAAGAAGATTCATTGTTGTTGGTGGGTGTCAGTTATTTATCAAGAGACTTTCAACATATCAATGTTTACATGTCAAGAATGAAATATCGCGTCCAGTCATCTGCCAGAAGCATCGGGTGAAAGGTCGACCATACTACCACGCGTTGCCTTGGCAGCCGACATTCTAAAACTGATACGTGTTTACTTGAATTGAGAGATTCAATTTGTCTGGGTTAATAGAATACAACGTTGCCTTATGAAATATGTCGGAAGAATTGTATTTCACTCACAACCCTCCTGTCTTGAGCTCACAGTTAAACAGTAAAAAATACCGGGAAATAAAGGGGCTGGGAGAGGGAGGATGCTGGGATTTTTAAAATCTGTTTATTATGTAATTAGATTTAGGTTGGACACGGTTTTAGTAGCATAGACATGTCTATTGGTTTTAGTAGCATAGACATGCACAAAAGAAGTAACTGAACGATCGCATGACCAGAGCAACTGAAATGTTCTTCATATATCTTTAAATACTATTTCTACAAATGGTGGTATGCATAAAATTTACCACTGAATATTATGACAATTTGAGAGACATTGACAGTAAATAAATTACATTTCGAAAACCCGAAAAGATATTATATTTCATAAAAGATTGCTGGCGTAATTTCTATCCGATGTTATTGATTTTATGATAAGAGAAATATAATTTTTCAATTATTAAGTATCAAACGCCACACAACCCACCTGCAAAAAAGGAAACCAAAAATCGATAGTAAAATTGATGTATTGATTAAAGGACCTCCCGTATATCTGTGCATTGCCATCTCCCACAGGGTCAGGATGACATTAATAATCAAAGATTTCAAAATTATTAGAACAATCAGATTCAAAGGTGATATTGCATAAATAAAAAATGTCGAAGTCAGATTTTTTTTTTTTTTCATAAATCATTAAAAAGGGCTAGACAAGCTAGACTTCCCCACAAGTTTAAAACTGCTTTTAAAATCTCAGCATTGCAATACTAAATACTTTATGAAGAACTACCACTATATACAAGTTGTTAAGTAACGCTACGGCTGAGTATTCAAATTGCATACCGCAGGTATGTGCTTTTTCCTAGATATTAAGTCTGTATTGTGTTACGTATAAGGGGTTTAAACTAAGTAACAAGACAAGGTAAAACTCAACAAGCAAGTTTTCAAAATAGAAATTTATTTCACTAAATATAGAATCAAAAACAATGTGAAAGAGTTAAAAATAACTTACAGCGTATGAATTCCTAGAATATTATTCTAAACTGCACCATCAATTTCACATTCATCCTGAAACTATCCAAAAATATTCAGAATGAAGGATTTAATGTGCGAATGTACTAACGTGCAAACACCACTGAAGAATCGCAGTTCTAAAGCCAAACGATTTTATTTTAAAGTACTCCCGCGAGCATAGAATATCACTGAAGTCCATGAAACTTTCACATATACCAACAGAATTATTCTATAATTTTCAAATCCTTGAATACTTTCACATAATCCTGAAGGTACTGTTTGTTTTAAAATAAATATTTTTCAATCTGCATGTCTAACGAACATATTATAAATAAATCACGACTTCCTCTCACAACTCTTACAAACCTGTCATGTGAAATAAAGAATTTGGTGCTTTAAATCTCTTGTAAAGTCTCACAGTGCTCACCGAATCAACACAATCTGAATCACTAAAAAGATTCTCGAACATTTAAATTATTAGACCGTAAAATAATTTAAGAGTCATGTTATAACTTTCTCAGATTGTTGAGCCAATCAACAACTAGGGCGAGCATGATATATCTAGAACAAATACACTCATAGTATCATGCGATGTTTTCGTGGCCTCCATTCAAATTAGTGCGTGGCGTACATGACCGAAATAGTTGATGACTTGACAATAGCAACCAGTCTTGGTTTATGAATGCAATTTGTTACGAGTTTATGCTCTTGAAATAAGTAACAGAAAAAAGTGAAGACAACAAGCTTTGTAAAATTTAACAAATAATTTATTACCCTAGAATACAAAGTGAAAAATTAAGAAAAAAAGAACTTACGGTTTTACGAATTAAATCCAAATATAATCCAAGAATTAAAAATAGAAGCCCTAATAATAAAAAGTCCTGAATGAAACTGAGTTCGAATCCCGATGAAATCCAAAATGAAGGCGATAACGTCTGTTATGGTCAGAGAAGTGATGTTGTGTCAACAGTCCTTTGTTGAATCACAGAAAATATTAGTCTAGTTTTGAATTCAGCATAACTTTCAATAAATGTCTTTATCCAAGAATTTGGTAGGAGCATTTATGTATTTCCAGGGAAAAGAATCACTTGAATTCAATAAAATAAAAATTCAACCCAAATTGGTCACAACATGATAACAACTTAATGTGTCAATTGTTTGGAGCCTGACTGAGAAACCTCTATCAAAAACAACACTTATACGCTAATTAAGATAATAATAATAATAATGAGGAGGAGTTTGTATAGCGCCTAATCTTTAGAAGCTCTAAGCGCTTTACAACATTTGACAACCCTTAAAAAACATATATAATGATATGATTACAAAAATAAAAACAAACACCACGAAATTAGAAACAGAAAACCTGCTGTAAATATTTAAGGTAAGGATACATTATAAGGATACATTATTAGGTCTTTAAGTCTGTTCTTGCAGTTGAAATAAGTGAGTTTTAAGAGCGCTCTTGAATGAGATCACTGTGTCTTTGTGTCTAAGTGCAGTGGACAATTCGTTCCACATTGCTGGGCCCTGGTATGCAAAAGAGCGTTGTCCATATGATTTCATTTTCACAGTGGGAATAAGGAGAATACGAGTGTCAGAAGAGGAGCGTTAAGTATCTTGCAGGTGTGTACACGTGGGTGAGGTCAGATAGGTATGTTGGACTGGAGCCCGTCAATGCAACGTAGCACAGAGAACAAATTTTGTGTTTAATTCTGGATCGTATGGATAGCTAGTGTAGGGTAGAGAGCAGGGGGAGAGGCGTGCTCTGATCGTGGTACTCTAAGGATGATCCGAGAAGCTGTGTTTTGAACTTTTTGAAGTTTCTGGAGTAGATATTGAGACGAACCAGACAGAATTGAGTTACAATAGTCCAGTCTTGAAAGTACTAAGGAACACACAAGTGTTTTAGTGGCATCAACTGAAAGATACTTTTGCAAAACAGATTCCCGGAGAGGGGCAAAAGTTCATTGTTCTGGAAAAAATAGAAGTTTGTGAAAATTGATACATGCCACTCGTCACGTAATCCAGGTATGACCTTGACTTAACTTAAAGATTCTTACTCTGAGAAAGATAAAATAAAATTTAAAAAGTTGTTTACCAAAACTGTCACCGATTCTGAAACGAGCTCAGCAACTAGATACAGTGTTAGTTGTTTACGTCAATGAAATAGAAAATAAACAAAATCAGTCAGGTCAGACAACTCAACTCAATGTTACATTACAATAGCATATAATGTAATTAAAAAAATTTAAACTAACAAACAAATAATTAAATTAAATATACATAACACTTCCCCCCATGAAAGAAAAAAGAAAGATTTATATAATAAAGCTTTCTTTTTACCATAGGTCAATTATACATGAGGTTTATAAAACCAATAACATAAGAAGAAATCTTTTGAATGATACAAACTATACATGAAATATATTTCTATACACGTGACAGTGCATCTGTTATTAAATTGTCTTTTCCCTTGATGTGCCTGATGTCAGTATTATATTCCTGTAACAATAAACTCCACCTAAATAATCTGTGATTTTTGTTTTTCATCTTGCCGATGAAAGTAAGGGGGTTGTGATCACTAAACACAATAATCGGAGAAGGAGCTGAACTAATGTAAATTTCAAATGTTGTAATGCCAATATCAAAGCCAAACATTCCTTCTCAATTGTTGAACAATTTCTCTGGTGTTTATTTAATTTCTTAGAAAAGTAGCACACTGGATGATCAACACCATTTTTGTCTTCTTCTTCTCCAACCCCAACATCACTTGCATCAACAGACAGTTTAAATGACTGACTGAAATTTGGAACTGTAAGAACTGGTGCACTCTTAAGTATGGCCTTTAACTTGTCAAAAGTCTCTTGACAGTTTTCAGTCCAAAAAAACTTGGTTTGCTTGCTCAATAAATTTCTCAGGGTTTCAGCAATTATGGAAAAATTGGAACAAAATTTCCGATAGTATCAAGCCATATCTAAAAATTGCATCAGTTGCTTTTTGCTGATAGGCACCGGGAATTCAGAGATAGCCTTGACCTTAGTATCTAAAGGTTTAACTTGTCCATGTCCCACAATATGTCCTAGAACTGTTACACAAGCACGGCCGAACTCACGTTTGGATAAATTAACTGTCAAACTTGCATCAGTAAGTCTGTCAAAGAATTTCCGAATTGTTCTTAAATGTTCTTTCCAGGTGTCGTGGTAGATGATGACATCATCGATGTAAGCATCACGATGATCTAGACACGAGGTAATCGTGTTCATTAAACGTTGAAAAGTACTTGGAGAACCTTTCATCTCAAGCGGCATCACTTTTCATATTGATAAAGTCCACGTGCAGACACAAATGCCGAAAATTCCTTTGCCCTTTCCATCAGTGGAATTTGCAAACTCCTTTCAGAACATCCAATTTGGTGACATACTTTGCATTTCCAATTTTATCAATACAGTCATCGATTCTGGGTAATGGAAATTAATCTGTTTTAGTCACACTGTTCACCTTTCTATAATCAGTGCACATACGGAAAGTGCTATCTGCTTTCGGAACAAGTATCCATGATGAACTCCAGTCACATTTACTAGGTTGTATGAAAACATTTTCCAGCAAATACTGAATTTCTTTTTTTCAAGTATTCCTGTTTGAGAGGGTTCATCCTGTATAGGTGTTGTTTCACAGGTTTGGAATTTACAATTTCAACGTCATAGTAAATTTTGTTTGTTCTCGTAGGGACCTCTGGAAATAAGTGCTTGTATTCAAGTAATAACTGTTTAAGTTCATTCCTTTCTTCTTGTTGCAAATGTGAAAGTTTTTCTGGTACAGATTATTCATGATTTCTGCATTCCGAAGATTTGTCACTCCAAAATCAATAGTGTCCGAATGCATTCCTTCACTTCAATCCTCAGTCAGTGGGACAGGTACAACTAAATTAATTGCATGATTAACCTGGCTATCTCTCTCAACATACTGGTGCTCCATTAATTTCTTTACATCCCAGGAGTACTATTATTATAATTTAACTCACTCGTTTTCTTCATAACTTTGTAAGGGCCGTAATATCTAATTTGAAGAAAATTTTGAAGAATGAGCAAGAGAGAAAGAACTCTATTACAAGTCTCAAAAGTTCTCTCCACTGAATTTCTGTGAAACCATAATTTCACTTTTGACTTGAATTGCTGAATGCCAAATTAAAGTATGACTAGCTGGAAAATTCAGACATAAAATTTGACCCTTGACCAGACTGGACACATTTGGGAAGGCCAAACTGAGTAAAAAACATTATCAAAGATTTTACTATAGTTTAGTTTTTATATTCCTCCAAAGAATTGCCTCTGGGAATCTTCTTGACGCACATATAAGGGTCAACAAGAATTGGTTACCTGACTTGGTCTTAGGTAAGGGACCAACACAATATACCATTATTCTGCTAAATGGTTAGTCAAATGCAGGAATAGGTTGCAAATGAGCCTTAGCTATCTTCTGATTGGGTTTTCCTACTATTTGACAAATATGACAAGATCTACAGTATTGACAAACATCACTTTTGATTTTTGGCCAATAGAAGTGAGTCAAGATCTTGTGATAAGTCTTATTAATCCCTAAATGACCAGCCAATGAAGTTTTCATGGGCCAGACTAAGAATTTCCTGTCTGTAACATTTAGGAACGACACTTTGATAGTTCACTGACCACTCGTCCCTAGCAGGTACCTCGGGCGGTCTCCATTTTCTCAAAAGAATCCCATTTTTATTGAAATAACAGACAGATACTTCTGTGGCTTCGGTTTCACTATTGGCCCTTTGAAACAAACAGGAGATTTCAGGATCTTTTTCCTGCTCGACGACAAGTGATTGTCGTTTGCACCCTGATTAGAATAAAGAGAATGCGTATTTAAAAGAGGATCACTGTGATCAATACCTTTCGATTGATCCAAACAAGGAGTGAAAGTGACCTCATCAAAAGCCTGACCAATCCATGTGTCAGCTAAAGGAATATTTTCCTGATCAACATCATTCTCAAGAGCTTTCTTTGCCATAGATTTAGTAACTGCACAAGCTGAGTATAAATCAGGGAATTCTTTTCAATAGGATCAACTTTCTGATCCAAACACGGTTTGTCAGTTACAAGTTGATTAACTACAATCTTGTCTCCAGCTAGGTCATTGCATAGTAATAAATGAATGCCCTCAAAGAGTAAAGAAGAGACTGTTCCGAATGTCACGGGTCCTGAGATTAAGTCAGATGACAAATTTACAAAACTGAGTTGAACATTAACAAAGCCGCACTCTACTCCCTGAATAAGAACACTCCCATTAGAAGAAGACTTCTCATAAAAAGGCAAAGTACCTGATGAAAAAAAGACTCTGAAAAGCTCCTGTATTCCTTAAAAGTTTAATAGGGATTGGATTGGACCAATCACCCATGAGTAATATAGAACCCTTTGACATGAATGGTTCATAATTTTCCGTAATAAAATCAGACTGGGGTTTATTAGACCCAACAAATGTATTGCTTTCAATACGTGACCGTGACCTTGACCTCTTAGAAATAAGAGCATTTGTAATAGGTCTGTCTTGATTCTGATGCTTTTTTTTTCAATTTGTAGCAATCAGAAATAACGTGTCCTTTCTTCTTGCAATAGGTACACGTAGGAAGAGACATGGATTTTGAATCAAGCTTATCAGAAACTTGATTTCTAAAAGTTGTGCCAGATTGAAATTTAGAAGGGCTCGTATTAGGCTGAAATACTTTTTTACCAGAAGACTGCTGAGTGGAAGACTTGCCTACAAAAGAAATTTTATGAGCTAAGAAATACTCGTCAGCAGCATGAGCTGCATTTTCCAAGGTTTCGACATTATGCTCATCATGCTCATCAAGATAAGTCTTAATGTCACTATGGACACAGTTCTTGAACTCTTCAGGTAATACAAGCTGTCTGAGATTTTCATAATCTCGATCAAGTTTTTTGACTAAGCACTGCCTATCAAATAACTGCTCTTTCTCTTGCTAATTTGACATGAGTTTCTCCTGCTTCATTTTTATAGTTCCTGAATTTCTGCCGATAAGCCTCAGGGACTAACTCATAGCCCTTTAAGATGCATTCCTTAACCAGATTATAGTCAGCACTTTGCTGTACTAATAGGGAAGCATAGATGTCTCGGGCTTTCCCAAAAGGTGCACTCTGTAATAGTAGAGTCGCATGCTCCCTTGGCCATTTCAAATTTTCAGCAATTTTTTCAAACTGAGGAAAATATTTGTCTACTTCTTTTTCTCTAAAAGGGTGTACTAACCTAATATTCTAAGTAACATCAAAACTTGAATTTGTATGTGGGAATGTGATTTTCACTTGCCAACTCTATTTCTCTTAATCTAAATTGATATTCCCTTTCTTCCTTCTCTCTTTGCATTTGCATCTGTCTCTCTCTCTCTCTCTCTCTTCTTTTTCCTCCAACTGTACCTGCATTTGTTTCTCTCTCTCTCTCCTCTTTCTCCAATAACATTCTCCTCACTCTTTCCTCCTGATCTAATTGCATTTGTTTCTCCTCTTTTTCCAGTTGAATTTGCATTTGTTTTTCCTCTTTCTGAAGTTCAAGCTTTCATAAATCTAATTCCATTTTGTATTTTAATTTTAATTCCTTTATGTCAGAGTCTGATACAGACTATCTGATAGAAACCAAAGCACGTTTATCCAAAACATTCTTTTCCACCAATACTGGACCAAAATGATTTTTATTTCTTGCTTTGGAAAAGAATCTTTTGCCTCAGAAACATCATATTTTCTGGGAAGCTGAAGCAATTCATCTTTTTCCAAAATGTCTGACTGTTTCTCGGTAGGATTTGAAAGAAAGATCTCCACTTTAGATGACATTGTAAAAAACCCTGTTGGTTTCACTAAAGATTTCTAAAATGTGAAATAATGCTTGGGATTTAAAATTTTTTAAAAACTAGGGGAATTTAAATTTCAAACAACAAAGTTTCCTGAACTATTTTAACAAAATTCATATATCCCGGACGAGCCCCCAATTTCCTGTTACAAGTCTATGCTATTGAAATAAGTAACAGAAAAGAGTAAAGACAACAAGCTTTGTGAAATTTAACAAATAATTTATTTCCCTAGAATACAAAGTGAAAAATTAAGAAAAAAGAACTTATGGTTTTACGAATTAAATCCAAATATAATCCAAGAATTAAAAATAGAATCCCTAATAATAAAAAGTCCTGAATGAAGCTGTGTTCGAATCCCGATGAAATCCAAAATGCAAGGCGATGACGTCTGCTATGGTCAACCAGCTGCTGTTGTGTCAACAGTCCTTTGTTGAATCACAGAAAATATTGATCCAGTTTTGAATTCAGTACAACTGCCAATAAATGTCTTTATCCAAGAATTTGGTAGGAGCATTTATGTATTTCCAGGGACAAGAATCACTTGAATTCAATAAAATAAAAATTCAACCCAAATTGGTCACATCATAATAACAACTTAACGTGTCAATTGCTTGGAGTCTGACTGAGAAACCTCTATCAAAAAAAAAAAAAAAAAGATATACGCTAATTAAGATGCAAAACAGATTCCCGGATGAGGGTCAAAAGTTCATTGTTTGAAGATCAACGGTTATAAACTTTAAGACAAAAACTAAAACATATTTGCTTATTTTCAAGATTCATTCTTGATGATATCTGATCAATACGGACACCCAAATTTACTGAAGCATAATGGAAGAAGATAGGCATTCTAACAACTGAATAAGCAGATTTTTAGCAGGATAACAATACCTAATTTGGATACATAATGTAATTAAAATCATCTATGCCAATTTGGACAAAGTTATAATTTCATTAGTTTACATCATTGTGACACCCTACGGTTCCAACTGTGAAAGAAATTAATTCTTGCTCGGGCAAACATAGAAACATTCTAAAATACATAAAACGTTGCAACTATTGTGCAAATGGTTGCAGAAAAGAACCGGTATTAGATGCAATTAACATCAAGACCTATTTAATCTGGCACCAATCGGTATATAATTAAGAAAATGTTGGTTAACTCTGAATAGGACAAAGACATTAAAGTAACTCCTCAAGAGTGAATTTATACGTTGGGCCTGTTTTATAATCTGCCAATTGATGTCAGAACAATTTATTTTAAACTGTTGAAACTCGTTACAAAGATGTAAGGGACATACTGTTTACTGTATTTTTTTTAAAAGCTTTCTCTCATACATTATACAATTATGAGCTCAAGACAGGAAGGTTGTGAGTGAAATAAATTCTTCTGACATATTTCATAAAGCAAAGTTTTCTATTATTTACCAAGAAAGATTTAACGCTCAACTCAAGAAAGCACACGTATCATAGACACAAGTTCAACGCCTTATTATCTGTTTTAGAAGAATTAAATAGTTTTTCTAGTTTGTACAGCTGTTTCGATTTGAAATGTCTCTGACTGGACTTTGCCCATATGTTGATGTTGTGTATGACAGAGATTGCTGCAAAGTAGAATTTCCCAATGATACCAATTTATAAATGACACAACCAATTTCAACAAGCAACTTAAACTTGGATACGGACAGTGTCCCAAATAATTCCATTTCCTCTTTAAACTATTCTAAATTCCTTTCCTTTAAGATCATTTTCTGTAGCATCTATATATTCCAGATCCTTATCTATTTTATCCAACTCTTTATGTTGTTATTTTGTAACATAAAAAACTCTGAGACTTGATTTTATATCATGAAGTTTGTCAAATAAACTGTATAAACGTTTTTGATTTGTTTTCTAGAAGCTTGCATGCTTTTCCTGTTTTTAGTCTGCCATTTTGATTTAGCCAGGCTTTTGTTACGAATATGTAATTTAATTACTTGTGTGTCAGTTTTAAATTTCTTTTTTATTTTATTTTAATTTCATTACATGTTATTGTAATGATAACTTCATTCACTAGTTTTGACCCTTTTTGTGGAAAATTCAGTTTTCTGTTTTGACCTGATAAACACGCAGTTCGTTGCTACATTGTATTTTTAGCTAACCTAGTTCCTGACCTTGATTCAGATTTGGTAAACAGAGAGTGAAAATCATTGGTCGTAATTAAGGTCATACTTGGCTTGCGTGTCAACTCTATTGGAGACAGTTTTTTTTTTTAATTTTGAATCTTATAGTAAGATTTGTTCAGTACAGTCGAACCCGTATAGCCTACGTGCTAATTTACATATTTTTTACTGCGCTATTCGCACTAAGTGACCACGTGACCCCACCATGTGATCTAAAATTGATATCTTAAAATTGATGTTTTGTAGTGGATTTAGTCATTCGTAAATTTATACCTTCGGGCTCAAGATATTTGTCTTGTTGTTGCCAGTTTGATTTAAAATTCTTCAATTTTTCGGATTTAATAATGTATTTTCCCTGGAAACTTTATCTAGTGTTTATCAGAATTCTTGGACAAAGTCATTTAGTGGAAATTATTTGGAATTCTAAAGCCGGAATATCAATTTTCGTGATTCAACAAGGAACTGTTGACACGACAACACAAACAGGATATAGAAGACGCCATCGCCTTCCATACTGGAACTTCGTCCGGATTCGAACTTTGATTAATTTAGAACTTTTTAGTGATAGAACTTTTATTTTTAGATTCCAGGATTAATTTTTGGATTATATTCACAAACCGTAATTTCTTTTTCATATTTTACCTCGCTTTCTAGGAAAATAAATTATTCTGTTAAAATTTACAAAGCTTGTTGGCTTCACTCTTTTCTTTGTTACTTTTGTACGTGCCCACAGGTAGCAAAAGAAAATTGGGGGCTTGTCCAGAATATATGCATTTTGGCTAAAATATTTTTTAAAAATTGTTTTTTGAAATTCACATTCCCCTAGTTTTCAGAAAAGTTTCAATCCCATGTACTATTTCACATTTTGTTTGAAATCTTTAGCGAAATCAACAGGCTTTTTCACAATGTCATCAAAAGTGGAGACTTCTGTTTCTAGTCCTACCCAGGAGCAGTTGGATTGTTTGAAAAAGATGAAATCCTTGAACTTGCCAGAAAATATGATCTTTCTGAGGCAAAATCTTCTTTAACGAAGCAAGAAATAAAAAAGATTTTCATCCAGTATTTAGTGGAAAAGAATGTTTTGGATCAAAGTGTTTTGGGTTCGGTCAGTAACTCTGTATCAGACTCTGATATAAAAGTAAAGGAATTGAAATTAAAATGCAAGATGGAATTAGAGTTAAGGAGGCTGGAACTTCAGAAAGATAAAGAAGAGAAACAAATGCAGCTGCAATTGGAGAAAAAAACAAAAAACAAATGCATTTACAAAAAGAAGAAAAACAAACGCTATTGGAAAAAGAAGAGAGAAAAAACAATTGCAGTTGCAGTTTGAGAAAGAGGAGAGAGAGGGAAACAACTGCAGTTACAATTTGAGAAATTCGAGAGAGAGAGAGAGAGAGAGAGAGAGAGAGAGAGAGAGAGAGAGAGAGAGAGAGAGAGAGAGAGAGAGAGAGATAAATAAATGAAATTGGAGTTACAGAAAGAACAAATGCACTTATAGATGCACAAAGAGAACGATCAAAGGGAATTTCAAATTAGAATTAAAGAAATGGAGCTGGCAAGTGAAAAGCACATTTCCACTTCACATACAAATTCAAGTTCTGATATTTCAAAGAATGTTAGGCTAGTACCCCGTTTTAGCGAAAAAGAAGTAGACAAATATTTTCCTTATTTTGAAAAAGTTGCTGAAAATTTGAAATGGCCGAAGGGAGCACTGGACTTAATTATTGCAGTGTGTACTTTATGGAAAAGCCCGGAATATCTTTGCAGCCCTGTCAGTACAGCAAAGTTCTGACTATGATTTGGTTAAGGTGTTACGACCCTGTAGTTAAATTACATGCGTGTTAAAATTTGAATTTTTTTAATTCTTTCTATTTCATTTTTATTTTATTCTTATATCATTAAATATAATTATTATTATGATAATGATTATGTTCGCAGGGTCTGATATTTTGTTAGAAATATCGTGTTTATTTAGAACGTAAAAGTGACTCGCGTAAGCACGATTTTTGCATAACGGTTTTGTCATATTAAGTAAACAGTCGGAAATAGCTATGTAAATGATTGGCTATGACCACGGTCATTTCTAATAATACTTGTTGACATTCTATACTACGTTGGCGATATTTCGAAATCGCACGATTTCTTCATGCTTGTACATGAAATAACGTATTAGTTTGCTTTAAAATACTCAGGTAGCTGCGAACTAGTCTAGAGTCATATTTTAACGTCTTAGAGAGTCACATCATAACATCATATAGAGTTTTCAATACCTTAAGAAGGTATTCTTTTGTGCTGGAAAGAGTTCGTTCGTACGTATGAAGAATAACATGTGTTTTGTTATTGAGGATAGTTCTACTTCGTCTACGTTCTAAATAATAATTATTTTCCCTGGAGAACTACACAACTGGCTTTGGACAAAGACATTTGCTGAAATTATTTCTAAATTGGAACAGAACAATACAAACTGTGATTCACAGTGAAAATTCTGGACATTTGTGTTTAACCTTCGTCTGACATCATCATCCGTCATCTTGGAACGGAAATGAGATTCAGACTACGTCAATTTAGTACTGTTAGTCACAGGACTTATGTGTTTTCACAATATTAGGACAAATTTTTGGATCTTCTTCGTAAATCGTAAGTCTTGTTTCATGTATTTACCTTTTCACCGTGTTTTCTAGGGAAATAAATTATTTTTGTTAAAATTTACAAAGCTTGTTGTAGTCACTCTTTTTTGTATGTTACTTTAAACGAGCCGATACGTAACAAAGGAATGCATCATAAAGGTTATGAGTTAGTTCCTGAGGCTTATCAGCAAAAATTCAGGAACTATAAAAGAGAAGCTGCACAAACTTATCTCGAATTAGCAAGAGAAAAGGAGCAGTTTTTTGAGAGATAGTGCATAGCCAACAAAGTTGAACATGATTCTGAAAATATGCAACATCTTGTATTACTTGAAGAGTTCAAAAACTGTATCCCTAGCGACATTAAGACTGATCTTGACGAGCACAAGATTGAAACCTTGGAAAACGCTGCTCGTGCAGCTGATGAGTAATCCAGAACTCATCAGGTTTCTTTCGTAGCCAAGTCTTTCACTCAGCAGTCTACTGGTTAAAAGGTATTTCAGCCTAATATGACTCCTTCTAAACCTCAATCTGGCACAACCTTTAAAAATCAAGTTTCTGATAAGCTTGATTCAAAATCCATGTCTCTTCCTACGTGAACATATTGCAAGAAGAAAGGACACGTTATTTCTGATTGCTACAAATTGAAATATAACCATCAGAATCAAGATAGACCTGTCCCAAATGCCCTTATTTCTAAGAGGTCAAGGTCACAGTCATGTATTGAAAGCAATACATTTGTTGGGTCTAATAAACCCCAGTCTGATTTTATTATGGAGAATTATAAACCACTCATGTCAAAGGGTTCTATATCACTCTTGGGTGATTTGGCCAATCCTGTCCCTATTAAAATGTTAAGGGATACAGGAGCTTCTCAGAGTCTTTTATTATCAGGTACTTTGCCTTTTTCTGAGAAGTCTTCTTCTAATGAGAGTGTTCTCATTCAGGGAGTAGAGTGCGGCTTTGTTAATGTTCCTCTCCATTGTGTAATTGTTGTCATCAGACTTAGTATCAGGACCTGTGACAGTCGGAATGGTGTCTTCTTTACCCGTTCAGGGCATTCATTTGTTACTAGGCAACGACCTAGCTGGAGACAAGGTTGTGGTTAATCCACTTGTAACTGACAAGCCTTCATTGGATCAGAATGTTGATCTAATTGAAAAAGAAAACAATGATTTATATCCAGCTTGTGCAGTTACTAGAGCTACGGCACGGAAGGCGCTTGAGAGTGATTTTGATAAGGAAAATATTCCTTTAGCTGACACATGTATTGGTCAGGCTTTTGATCAGGTCACTTTCACTAATTGTTTGGATCAATCAAAAGGTATTGATCACAGTGATCCTCTTTAAACTACTCATTCTCATTTTCTTAATCAGGGTGACAAACGACAATCACTTGTCGAGCAGGAAACAGATCCTGAGATCTCCTGTTTGTTTCAAAGGGTCATTAATGAAACTAAAGCCGCAGAAGTACCTGTCTGTTATTTCATTAGAAATGGAATTCTGATGGGAAAATGGAGACCTCCAGAGGTACCTGCTGGTGAAGATTGGTCAGTGAACTATCAAATTGTAGTTCCAAAATCTTACAGAGAGGAAATACTTAGTTTGGCCTATGAAACTCCTCTGGCTGGTCATTTAGGGATTAATGAGACTTATCATAAGATCGTGAATTACTTTTATTGGCCAAAAATCAAAAGTGATGTTTGTAAATACTGCAAATCTTGTCATACTTGTCAAATGGTAGTAAAACCCAATGTGAAGATACCTAAGGCTCATCTGCAACAAATTACTGCATTTGACGAACCATTCATCAGAATAATGGTAGATTGTGTTGGTCCCTTACCTAAGACCAAGTCATGTAACCAATACTTGTTGACCTTAATGTGTGCGTCAACAAGGTTCCCAGAGGCAATTCCTTTGAGAAATATTAAAACCAAAACAATAGTAAAATCGTTGATAATGTTTTTTTTACTCAATTTACCAATTCTGTCCAATTGGATCAAAGGTCAAACTTTATGTCTGGAATTTTCCAGCTTGTTATGCTTGAATTTGGCATCCAGCAATTCAAGTCAAAAGTGAAGTTAAGGTTTCACAGAACTTTAATTGAGAGAAGTTTTGAGTCTTGTAATAGAGTTCAATCTCTCTTGCTCATTCTTCAAAATTTTCTTCAAATTAGATTTTACAGCCCTTACAAAGTTAAGAAGAAAATGAATGAGTTAATTCATAATAATGGTACTCTGATCTAAATAAATTAATGGCGTACTAGTATATTGAGAGAGATAGCTAGTAAATCATGCAATTAATTTAGTTGTACCTGTCCCACTCACTGAGGATTTAAGAGAAGGAACTCAATCAGAATCTACTGATTTTAAAGCGACAAATCTTCGGAATTCGGAATGTATGAATAATGTGGACGAGAAACTTTCACATTTGCAACAGCAAGAAAGGAATGAACTTTACTTATGATTTTAATATGAGCACTTATTTACAGATGTTCCTACGAGGAAAAACATACTTTTTCGTGACGTTGAAATTGTGAATTCCAAACCTGTGAAACAAAACTCATAGGGGATGAACCCTCTCAAACAGGAATATCTTGAAAAAGGAAATTCAGTATTTGCTTGAGAATGTTTTGATGGAGCCCAGTAAAAGTGATTGGAGTTAACCATGTATACTTGTTCCGAAACCAGATAAAACATTCCGTATGTGTACTGATTATAGGAAGGTCAACAGTGTGGCTAAAACAGATTCATTTCCATTACCAAGAATCGATGACTGTATTGATAAAATTGGAAATGCCAAGTATGTCACCAAATTTGACCTTCTGAAAGGACTTTGGCAAATTCCACTAACGGAAAGAGCTTAGGAAATTTCGGCATTTGTGACTCCATATGGATTTTATGAATATAAAGTGATGCCCTTTTTCATCAAGGGTTCTCTAAGTACCTTTCAACGTTTGATGAATATGAATACCTCGTGTCTAGATAATTGTGATGCTTACATTGATGATGTCATCATCTACAACGACACCTGGAAAGAACATCTAGCAACAATTCGGAAATTCTTTGACAGACTCACTCATGCAAGTTTGACAATTAATTTATCCAAACGTGAGTTCTCCCGTGCTTGTGTGACATTTCTAGGACATATTGTGGGACATGTACAAGTTGAAAATATAGTTGCTAAAATCAAGGCTATCTCCGAATTCCCGGTGCCTGTCAGTAAAAAGCAACTGATGCGATTTTTAGGTATGGCTTGATACTATCGGAAATTTTGTTCCAATTTTTCTAATATTGCGGAACCCCTGACAAATTTATTGAGCAAGAAAAACAAGTTTCTTTGGACTGAATAATGTCAGGAGGCTTTTGACAAGTTAAAGGCCATAGTTAAAGGTGCACCAGTTCTTGCACCTCCAAATTTCAGTCAATCTTTTAAACTATCTGTTGATGCAAGTGATGTTGGGGTTGTAGCAGTATTGATTCATGAAGATAGAAATGGTGTTGATCATCCAATGTGCTATTTTTCTAAGAAATTAAATAAGCACCAAAGAAATTACTCAACAATCGAGAAGGAATGTTTGGCTTTAATATTGGCATTAAAGAAGTTTGAAGTTTACATTAGTTCAGCTCCTTCTCCAATTGTTGTGTTTAGTGATCACAACCCCCTTACTTTCATCGACAAGATGAAAAACAAAAATCACAGATTATTAAGGTAGAGTTTGTTGTTACAAGAATATAATCTTGACATCAGGCACATCAAGGGAAAAGACAATTTAATTCCAAATGCACTTTCCCGTGTATAAAAATATTATTTCATGTACACTTTGTATAATTCATTAGAATTCTTCTTATGTAATTTTGTTTTACCTCGTGTATAATTAACATATGGTAAAAAGAAAGCTTTATTATATAAATCTTTCTATTTCTTTATGGGGGTAGTATTACGTATATGTAATTTAATTACTTGTGTGTCAGTTTTAAATTTCTTTCTTATTTTGTTTTTATTTCATTACATGTTATTGTAATGATAACTTTATTCACTGAATTTGACATTGTTTTTGGAAAATTCAGTTTTCTGTTTTGACCTGATAAACACGCAGTTCGTTGCTACATTGTATTTTTAGCTAACCTAGTTCCTAACTTTGATTCAGAATTGATAAACATAGAGTGAAAATCATTGGTCGTAATCAAGGTCATATTTGGCTTGCGTGTCAACTCTATTGTAAACAGTTTTTTTATTTTTGAATCTTATAGTAAGATTTGTTCAGTACAATCGAACCCGTATAACCTACGTGCTAATTGACATATTTTTTGCTTCGCTGTTCGCACTAAGTGACCACGTGACCCCACCATGTGATCTAAAATTGATATCTTAAAATTGATGTTTTGTAGTGGATTTAGTCATTCGTAAATTTATACCTTCGGGCTCAAGGTATTTGTCTTGTTGTTGCCAGTTTGATTTAAAATTCTTCAATTTTTCGGATTTAATAATGTATTTTCCCTGGAAACTTTATCTAGTGTTTATCAGAATTCTTGGACAAAGTCATTTAGTGGAAATTATTTGGAATTCTAAAGCCGGAATATCAATTTTCGTGATTCAACAAGGAACTGTTGACACGACAACACAAACAGGATATAGAAGACGCCATCGCCTTCCATATTGGAACTAGGTCGGGATTCGAACTTCGATTAATTTAGAACCTTTTAGTGATAGAACTTCTATTTTTATATTCCAGGATTAATTTTTGGATTATATTCACAAACCGTAAGTTCTTTTTCATATATTTACCTTGTTTTCTAGGGAAATAAATTATTCTGTTAAAATTTACAAAGCTTGTTGGCTTCACTCGTTTCTTTGTTACTTTTGTGCGAGCCTACACGTAACGCTTTCTTACACTTACTTTATTAATTCCAACTCTTTTATATCCCTCTATATCTTTACTCTGCTTGCTAACTTTATTTGCTTGCTGCTTTGAATGTGTTAAATTGATCTGTCTTATTAGGTTGTATGCTTGTTACATGCTTGTTTAAATTCCACGTGTCTCTCGTTGGTTGAATACATATTTTATGATAAATGACTCCTTAGGTAGAAAAAATGTAAAAATCGGATGGTCAATAATTGTTTATGAATTTTTTCACAAATTTACAGATACTTCTTGGCTCTAATAGAGAACTACAATGACCAGAAGGAGTACATAACCTTTTCTAATGAAATATTTAATTTGTATCATTCTTTACTAATGGTTTCATTTTTGTTTCTAAAACTTTTTTTTTAATTTTATGTACTCCGTTTTATGGTGTTTAAAAACTGTTGTTTCTTTTAAATGTCTAGAAACTTGCCAATGATTTAATTTTAATTGTTCGCGAATTGGTGACAGATAAAAATGAGGTTAAATACATTTGGCTCCATGCTTTGTCAGTGCTAGTTTGTTTCTGAAACTCTTTTTATCACACTGTGTCTTGTAAAAGCGTGTAATTGATTAGTATTGAATTGGGGCATTTTAGGATCTATGGAAATTCCATTCAAAAAGATGTCGCGGCACTTTGGGGTCTATGGGACATTAACATAGGGAATTTAACATAGGGAATGTATAGCGACAATGGATTGAGCCTGTCTAGGGTAAGTAGGAACTGGAGAGGGGTGAGTCACGGTACTGCACATTGGCAACAATGTTGCAAGTGGCTGACCTCAATCGGGCAGAACACTGGCAACGCACTACTCTAGGTAAGGACAAATACAACAGACATAGACATAGAAACATGTTTAGAGACATAGACATAGACAAACAAACAAATACACATCTATGGCAAGAGAGAATAAATATCTTTTCGGGGCATATGAAAAGGGCCTTTGGTTTTCTTCTTCTTTGTCTTCTAATTCCTTCCTTTTCTCCACCATCTTCTTATTTTTTGTCCTACATTTTTTTGTCTTCTTCTCATTCTTTTCTTCCTCCTCTTTCTCCTTCTCCTCTTTCTTCCTCTTTTCGTTTTCTTCCTTTTCTATCTTTTCATTCCATTCCCTCATTCTTATTATATCCTCTTCATCCTCCTTTTCCTCCTTTTCTTCTTTTATCATTTCCCTCAAAATTTCCTTTAACTGTCTCAAATTGTTGATCTCCTTTTTTCTCTCGATGGGGATTGTAATAATAATCATCATCCAGTTTCACCAGCATCTCTTCTATCATGTTTAAGTTGTCAAGAATGTCTTGCAACTTCTTCATCTTCTGCAAACTGTTGTTTGTGCCATGGCTGACTATTTAATGTTGAATTGCGCGAATGACTGACTGACTGATGGATTATAGTCGCATATGCACTATGTGATTTCGCGACTGGTTATAGCCCTAGACTGGGCCCTCGGAGGTGTGGGTATGGTGCCACCACTGCCTCTCGGAGCCTTAGGCTGTGCCCTACGAGGTGTGAGTATGGTGCCCTCACGGCCTCCTCGAGGTAGGAGTATGGTGCTATCATAACCCCCTAGTTTGCGTCTACATCACAGCACCCATCATGATTGACGACCGCTATGCTTTTATTTACGTGAAACACGAACGTGAAGGAAAACATCCCTTACACTCACTTCACATATTATATACTATCCACACAGAAGGGAAGGAAGAAAAAAAAAACACCATATCCACTATCCACACAGAAGGGAAGCGACAGAAACACCAATATCTGCTATCCACACAAACGTATGCGAACGCATATAAACACACCATATGTACTACCCAAACAGAAGGGAAGAGAAGAAAAAACACACCCTATCTACTGTCCACACAAACGTGCGCAAACGCGTATAAACACACACTCTGCTATCCACACGAACGCACAATATTTACTATCCACACAGAAGGGAAGAGAAGAAAAAAAACCACACCATATCTACTATCCACACAAATGTACACGAACTCATACAAACACACACTCTACTATCCACACAAACGTGCGGGAACGCATACAAACACAATATCTTCTATCCACACAGAAGGGAAGAGAAGAAAAAACCACACCATATCATCGATCCACGCAAATGTACGCAAACGCATACAAACACACTCGCTACTATCCACACAAACGTACGCGATCGCATACAAACACAATATCTACTATCCACACAAAAGGGAGGAGAAGAAAAAACACACCAATATCTACTATCCACACAAAAGGGAAGAGAAGAAAAAAAACACAACAATATCTACTATCCACACAAAAGGGAAGAGAAGAAAAATGACACACTAATATATACTATCCATACAGAAGGGAAGGGAAGAAAAAAACCCATTATATATTATCCACACCCATATCTGCTATCCACACAGAAGGTGAAGAAACAACCCAATATCTGCTATCAAAAAACCCAACATCTACTATCCACACAGGAGGGGAAGAAATAAAAATAACCCAATATCTACTATCCACACAGGTACGCGCGCACAGTAACACAAATACACACACACACACACACACACACACCAACGAACGTAGGCGTGCGCATAAAAACACACAAATATACACACCAACAAACTGACGAGCACGCACATAAACACACAAATACACACTCAATGCATGTAATATTTTTTGATTGATTCTCATTTATCGCACCAGTCAAGTGGTGAACTTTGGGGTCTTGAAAAATGCCTTGCAGTCTGGAGAGGATCGAGATTTTAAAGTGACCACCTACCAACCTCACAAGATTCTACGTTTAGCCACACACAAAACTGTCATTCGGCCTTTGGAAAAAGTTTATAAAATCATGTACCAGAAGCGAGTTCGGCTTCCCAACCACTTTACTTTACCGTACGGACACGCTTGCATAAACAAAATGGTTCCAAGACGATAGCCACTAACAAGAAGGATGACTTCAACACAGCAAGAATCGAGTGAGAGACCCACTGAGAACTCCAAGTTCAAACCATACCATTTTCCTGTCTTCTTGCCTGACTATTGTAATTGTGCCAGTCCATTGGAAACGTTTCAAAAATGGCCCACGGATTGGGAAAGGTTACCTACTGCGAATGTTCTAGCTTGAACAGGATTTGTCTACTTGGGACCTGAGACTTGATTGGGATACGAAGTACAGTGTTTCAGTTGTTGTCTGAGATTGCGTATGGATCAATGTATCTATAAAACATTCAGCTAATCTGGAACATACTCGATGGTCTCCGCACTGTCTTTACCTTTCTATGGCCTTTTCACCCATCACACTACGGTTCAGGTATGATGGTACCTTAGAGAAGGAGTACCGTTGTCCAGGAAGAAAGAAAGGAAGACTTCCAAAACTAGGCATATAAAGGAACGATGTTCAAGCTCGAGACTTCATTACAACTAGTATAAAAAGGACAACGTCCAAGACCGATAGTTCATTGTAACTACAAACAGCAAGCGAGAAAGATGAATGCTAACAAACAGACAACACCATTCAAGTTCAGTGATTCTCAAGTGGAGTGCGATGATGTTCCTTGCGATTGCAGGGATGCCGTACACTGTGACATCATCATGGGAATTTTGCTATCACTACTACTACCATACCTACCATGGAAAGTGATGCTGTGTGTGTCAAACCTGACGGATGCGAATGCGATGCCACTCGTTATCGTACACCTTTTCACTTTACTGGTGTACATGGTCAATGTCATCCTCCACGCAAAACCATGCGTCTACCACCCTACGGATGTCATCCAATCCTGAGCAAATTCCTGCGGATTTCACCGTACCCTCATCGAAATGAACCTGTGAAAGACGAATATTCGTTCCCTATGCATTTGCCTGAATACTGCGACTATGAAAGTCGATTCCAAAGCTTCCAAGGCAAATGGCCAAAATATTTGAGAGGACCTGCCCCCGAAGAATTAGCCAGAGCCGGACTTTCTACTTGGGCGATGGAGATAGATTTAAGTGCTTCATTTGCGGTGTGTCACTTCACCAGTGGGAACATAAATATTCCGCTTACTTGGAACATGATCGATGGTCTCTGCACTGTCACTACCTACCTTTAATGGGACACTAATAATCTCTGGATGGACACATTACAAGAGAACATTCGAGGCTTGCCTGTGGACTTGAGACAACGCATTTACCGAGAGTTGGTCAAAATACAAGTGAAACACAAAGAACTATTGCATCCGTTACGTCACAGATTTTGCAACCACTGGTACCTGAATGTTATAAGAAAACTGATTCATTTCAAAGTGTTCCATTGGTCAGACATTGATGAAACATGTAAGACTCATAAAGTTTTGGATGCCACTTATTCTACTTACAAGGTGATCCTAATACACCGAATTCCAACGGACGAGTTAGAGGATTACAACAAATCTTTACAAGAACTATTCTTTTTGGTTCAAGAGGAAACTTCTGTACGACGTGTGCTGTGTGAGTGATTGACTAAGCACTATTGGTACGTTACTAAAATAAAACCGATGCTGTTCAAAAAGTACACTTATTACCTTACACCAAAGAGAGTATAAAACGGGTTACCATGCCTCGACCTTTATCATTCGTGATACAACAGATTCCGTGGAAGGAAATCAATGACAATATCCAAACGGTGGAGGATTACCATCCCATTTTAAAAGGACTGTGTCCATTGAATTGGGGTCGACGTGTAGTGTGTCTTAGTGACTTGCTTTCTGGGATTTCATTTACCAGCCGATTCCTTGTGGACTCATTACGAACAGTACATACCACCCAAAATATGAAAGTGGTCCCTATAAATGTACACGAGAGACTCATTCTATTAAAAGCCTTGCGCTTTCATCTCGATACATCTCGACCTCGACGGGAAAAAAAGATTCTTCAACTTTTAAGTACCGAAGATGTGTACGACGATGTGTGTGTAGCTTGTGACTTACACCCTTACTGGAAAGATGTACGTGACTTGACTGGAAAAGATTGGTCATCGAGATTTGGACAAAAGAAGTGGTACACTACGCCCAAGATTTGTGATCCTCAATTAAAACATTCAGTGAAAGAAAGTAACGTTTAAACCTGTATTAGTGACAGTGCCAGAAGAAGACACCGTCACCGAGGAAAACCACTCCATTCAGGATAGGACCGTCATCGACATCCCCGAAAGACCATTCGGGGAGGACACCAGTGTGACTGTACCCAGTGAAGAGAGTCTAAGAACATTACACACTGTCCCTAGGACAACACACCTTCGTCACCAAAAATGTTGTACAGACTCTTGTTTATATTCCACTTTGATCGTTTTGATGTGTCTTTTATCCATGTACTTAACCATTTGGCTTTTATGTATTTTTGTATTTCGTGTTCATATTTAAAGTTTGCAATGAGCGTGTCCTGAAGAAAGTATAAAAACTCTTGTCTTGTCTGTCTTCGTGTCAAAAGTGACACTCCCTTCACTATTATGACTACCTCTACTGCCTCTGCTCCCTCTTCCTCCACTTTTAAAGTCATCCACGAAAACTTAGATCGTGCCAGTTGGGAAGCCTTGTATCTTCGCTATCCCTTTAACATGTTAATTGCCGGACCCAGCGGTTCAGGCAAAACCGAACTTGTTGAACGTTTGATCGAACATAAACATCATTTGATCGATCCTCCACCTCAACGGATCGTGTGGTGTTACAAAGAGTGGCAATCGGCGTACAGCCTCCTGCGAGAAAGTCAGGGCGATTCCATCGCGTTTGTGGAAGGCATTCCTGGCGAAGACGGCGGAATCGTGTCTGACCCCAGTCAAACGCATCTGGTCATCTTCGACGACATGTTAGGAGAAGACGAAGAAGAAATTAAACTGTGGTTTAAGCGCCAAGGGCATTATCTTAATGCCAGTGTCATTTACATTACCCAAAATTTGTTTCAACAAAGTAAAGCTCGTCGCACCATCAGTCTCATTGCTCATTACGTGGTCTTGTTTAAACGCCCTAGAGATAAATCGCAAGTGCAAGTCTTAGCCAAACAGTTAGGAATACCTTGGCTGACTCATGCGTACGACGATGCCACTCAAACAACATACGCCTATTTTCTCGCTGATTTAAAACCCGCTTCCCCAGATTATTTATGATTTCGTACCCATCTGTTTCACTACTGGTGCCAAGATGGACGGCCTCTTGAGTACACGTCCCTGTCGTCGACTTAACAACAACAACCAAAGAGATCTATAAATCCTCGGTCACTTTGGGTCTGTCTCAAACATTGTTAACATGACGTCCCTTCAGTCTCATCTTCCCGTTAAATTGATTCGTGCCTTGTACGGCATCAGTCGCGAAAACAATCCACAAATGTGTGCTCGTGTCTTAGAAGCCAGTCTCAAAGAAGTCTTACGATGGTTTACGGTGACAGCACGTCAATTACTGCAAGGCATCATTCACATTTCACTTCAAACCAAACGTTTTTTTGACAGAAACAAAGTAGCCTTGACGCAACTGGCCGATCCTCGCATCGACACTCAACCCAAAACCAAAAACAAATCATTTTGAAACCTGGAGGCAGCGGTTCTTTAGGAGGTGTCATCATTCGTTCCCTCTTAAAATGGGATCCGAATGCCCCCAAAGTCCTCCCCAAGAAAAAAGTCAGTCCCCGACGTACAAAGAAGAAAAAGAGCAGTGGTGTCAAGACCAGGTGACAGCCTCAGGAAAATAAAAGTCCCCCAAAAAGTCCCCATAAAACAGCTTCTACCCGCAAGAGAGGCACTGCAGCCAGGACGCAACCTTACATTCTCAAACCACGACCTGCAGCGACGGTGACCGCGTCTCCAATAGCCTCAGGTTTTTCCACTTCTCCGTTGCTGGTGATGCCGGCCAAATCCGGTTTGACACGTGTCTTTTCTCTTTAGCAGCAGTTGCCGCTGCTCACAAAATACCTGCCCCCAAAATCAAAGTCCAAGAGAGATTGGGCATGTTAAAGAGTTTACTGGATTTATCCTAGCAAGAACTGTCCCGATTTAGTCCGTTGCGAAACCCTCCACGACGTGTGATGCCTGCAATGATAATGATACGACGAGCCGGCAATCAGTGACGACGCATTCCAGCATAATAAAGACCTGGGGCAATCGATAGGGATCAATGTTTTTGTGCTCCTGAACGCCCAAAGAAGTCCCCTCAAAGAAGTGCACACCGTCACCATGGTCGTTCTTCTGTCCAAAAAGGAAAAGGAAAAAGAAAAGGACAGTCTCGTCATCCGAAGAAACGTTTTGACAAGCATCGACGTCATCCTCTGAAAAGACACACTCGTCCAAAGAAAAAGAGAAGCAAGCAAAGGGGAGGATTTTTTTGTCAAACCTTATCAGACAAAATAAGATAAAAGGACGCATGTCAGGCCATGGACTTCAGTGTATTTGTTTGCTCCTGAACCAAAAAGATGTCACCTCAAAAAAGTGCATACTATCGCCGTTCTCCTGTCCAGAAAGGTTAGAAAAGGACAGTCACGTCATCCGGAAAAGCGCTTAGCCAAACATCGACGTCACCCCCAGAAAAGGAGAAGCAAACAAAGGTGAGGTGATTTTGGCGATATAGAAAATATGGTCAAAAAGTTTGAAAAAAACTTTTATCAAAAATAAAAAATAAGATAAAAGGACACGTGTCAATCCATGGACTTCAGTGTAATTGTGTGTGTGTGTGTGTGTGTGTCTGTGTGTGTGTCTGTGTGTGTGTGTCTGTCTGTCTGTCTGTGTCTGTCTGTGTGTGTGTGTCTGTGTGTGTCTGTGTGTGTCTGTGTGCTCCTGAACGCCCAAAGATGTCTCCTCAAAGAAGTGCACACCGTTACCATCGTCGTTCTCCTGTCCAGAAAGGAAAAGGAAAAAGAAAGGGACAGTCACGTTCTCCAAAAAAACACTTAGCTAAGAATCGACGTCACCCCCAGAAAAGACGCAGTCGTCCAAATAAAAAGAGGAGCCACCAAAGAGTAGGATTCTTTACGATTTTGGAAAACAAATCGTCACATTTTTGACGAAGCGATAGTCCAAAAGAAAAGGATAAAAGGCCTTGTGCCAAGTCATCGACGTCAATGTATTTTGGTGTGTGCCCCGGAACTAACCAATAAGCAAACAAAGGTGTCGCCCCCAAAAAGACATCCTTCTTCTACCCCCAAAGGAAAGAAAAGGAAAGGACTGCCTCCTGGTTTAGCCAAACATTGGGACATGTTGTCCGTCCTGTCCTAAGCTTATCCACCCATGCGAGAAAATCTCATTCACACCGTCTCCAAAGACGTGATCGATACCGTGTGAGAATGTTGTCTGAATGTCTTGAAAGGAACGATACCTTTGTCTAAACATCAGAAAGAATGCATAGCCAAGAATCGCCACGTTCTTCGCCAAATGGTACAAAACAAACTATCCATTCGTCAAAAGAAAAAAATGTTGGTGCTACGCGGAGGATTTTACCTCTGTTAGGACTCCTTACCAAAGCCGTACCAGGAACCATGTGTGGTATGTTGGGAAGTGTTTTACCCGCCATAGCTCCAATATAAAAGGGCCAGGAAGATAAAAGGAACCTCTGGAGTTAAAAGATCTCAGAGGTGACCACTGAAATCTGATGGAAGGACGAAAGCTTACTTTAGTGCCTTACAAACGATTGATGGAATACCATCGTAGGCAAGAACAACGGACCCCGCATTTACGTCCCAATCCTCATTTGACCGAGATGTCCCAGTTACAAAACGAATTGCAATCGTTGATGGATCTCAGGGATTTGTCAGAAACGGAAAAATCGCAAAGGAACGGTCAACTGTTGCAACGACTGCAACTCTTTCACCAGAAAGCTTTAGACGAAACAGCTCTACCAACTCTGAAAGATTTTAAGACCCCTATGAAAAGTCCACCACCATCACCCCCAGTGGTCAAGACAGGCGCAGCCAAAGCGATGACTGAGGAAGACGAGCAAGAGATGTCTTTCAAACACCGTCAACAGCTCCCATCCCTAGTAGGATTTCAGCGTCCTTGTTGACCCCTTCCCCTACACCCCAACGAGAAGAACTCAAAGCCTGGGTTAAAAAGATTATGTCCACTCCTACTTCGAAAGAAGTCAAAAAGAAAGAAGGGAAACCTGAAGTAAAAAAAGAAAAGAAGAACAAAATCATCCCATTGCCGCCACAACCACCACCAGTACCCTCAACTTCTACGCACATCAACGAAGAGTGGATAACCTACTAAAAATGGAGAAGGTATTAGCCAGCATTTACAACGATCCAGCAAAAACCTGCGAATTACGGAGGAGTTCAGAAATTGTATCGTGCTGCCAAAACTCGACTCAAAAGTGTCCGTTTACCTCAAGTGCAACGATGCTTACAAGAACAAGACACGTACACCTTACACAAACCCATTCGACGAAAAGTTTCCAGAAGTCGCACCCAAGTGGAGGGCATCGATCATCAAACGCAAGCCGATTTAGCTGTCTCTCATTTGGCCACCTATAATCGTGGCTACAAATATTTGTTTTGTGTTATCGACGTCTTTTCCAAATTTGCCTGGGTCGTGCCATTGACTTCCAAATCGAGCACTGAGTTAGTGCGAGCCCTCAATCTGGTGTTGAAACAAAGTGGTCGTCACCCTCTTCGATGGCAAACCGTCAAATTCACCGAATTTCTGAACCAAGCATTCCAAAAAGAATTAAAGAAACGAGACATTCTTTTTTTTCACCACCGAGAATCCCGAAACCAAAGCTAGCATCGTGGAACGATTTCACCTCACCTTGAAAGAACGCATGTGGAAATATTTTACGCATCAACACACTCTCAAGTACATCGATGTCTTACCGCATCAAGTCCAAGCGTACAACCAATCTTACCATCGGAGCATCGGACGTGCCACCCAAGAAGTGACTCCCAACAACAAAGTGACCATCTTTGAGCGTCTGTTTGGTACTTCCCCGACTGTGACTGTCCCCAAGATAGTAGTGTTGGCAGCAGGATATTGGGTGCTCATTGGCAAAACCAAACGCACTTTCGACAAAGGTTACTTACCCAACTGGACCACCGAATTGTTTCATGGCACTGAACGAGTGCCTGGTCGTCATCCTACCGTCTATAAATTGAAAGACATGGACGGGGAAGTGTTAAAAGGAACGTTTTGCTTACCCGAGTTACAACGTGTGACCAAAAAAGAAGACGATCGAAGAACCCGAAAAGTGGGAAAACGTTGTGTCGAAGAAGTGAAAGGACGTTGAAAAGGATATCCTCCAAGACCTCATTCTTGGATCGACGCTTCGCAAATCATCGACAATAAAAAGAAATGACCTTCATGCCCTTCAACACAGCCTCAACTGCTACCACAGTGACCACTCCTTCCCCCAGTTCTTCTCTGCAAGATCTACAAAAGCAACCCTTGCGGGTGTGATGTGGAGAACGTGTGCCTAAAACGCAAATCGTCTTTTCCTGCCAAATCTTTGTGGTGTATTGTGTCATCGATGCTGCCATTGCCAATTTGAGTTTGCAACAAGGAGATAAACAATTGTGGACCATTTTACTCAGCAGCTGCATCGGTTACCTTCTTCCCAATCCTTCCCTAAAATACTCTTCTAACGGTAACAACAGGAGCCTTGTGCCCAACGTCATTTACCATAACAATCACAACAATCCTCTTTTAGACACTCCTCTGACCTCGGGCGACCCCTCGGACACTAGAACTCTGGAATTATAAATAAACAATTTTACTTAACTTTACCCAGTGACAGTTCCATGGAGGTGTTTCCCCACAACACCTTGTGCTGTTTCACAGCCGAATTACCTCAGGCCATCCAACTGGATCACGAAGCGGATTGGGAAGTGGCTTTGGTGGAAATTATTCACCTTACACAAACCAAAAGCATCATTGAAAATCAAAACACTTTTACGGTGGAAGTTCATGACGAGCCAGTGCAACAAAACTTGGGTGAACGCACCACTGCAGGTGTCTCTATGAAAACACAGGACCCCAAAACTAAATGGGCTACATATCGGTTAAAAATTCCCCCAGGCTATTATTTTAGCGGTCAACATTTGGTGAACACGACTGCTACCAAATTCAATGCCGTGTTTGGCAAAGCCTTGGTGAAAGCCAGAAAAAGTGTCACCCTCGAGTAGCATAAAATATCTCGTCGCCTACTGATCAAGTGTTCAGAGGACAAAGTATTGGCCATTACATTTTGTCCTGAATTGTATGACATTTTGTTAGGAGACCCCAAGTTGATCAAGATTAAAAACGAAATACCAGCCATTACCGACAACTTGGATTTTGCGAAATATTTTCGATTCCCTGTAGAAATGAACCAAGGACAGAATTGGATCTCTGTGTACTTTGATGTGGTGGAGTACACCGTGGTGGGACACACCTCCGTACCGTTACTGCGCGCCATTCCTTTGAAAGTGGATTCTGCCACGAACGCTGACGAGGAAGATGGAAACACCTATCACGTTCACCGAGAATTTGTACATCCTCACTATTTGCCCGTCAGTAAGTCGTATTTCGACACTGTCAACATTACTATAAAAGGAGATCTGGGACACAATATTCCATTCATCAAAGGGAAAGTCACATTGAAACTCCAGTTTCGAAAACGACTACTCTAACCTCTTGTAAGACATGTATCCTGTGTACCAAGGAGTCGCTCGACAGCGAGTACATGGTTTAGGAGATATGCTGAAATATGTCTTTCGTACAGTGGCTCCCGTTTTGAAACCGATGGTGACACGGGGATTGCACGCCTTGAAAGATGCCGCTTTGACGCAAGGCGAGGGATTTCTCCAAAATGTCATCATTGATAAGCAAAATCCCAAACAAGCTTTCTTGAGAGCAGGCAAACATGTCTTGCTTCAAACGGACAAAGACATTTTGCGCCGACGAGAAACTCCTATAAATGTCACGGACGTTGCCGAGTCAGGCATTCCTGCTTCCCTGACGCCACAGCAAGGACAAGGCAGAAAGTGATGACGAAGAGACCCCTTCAGAGGACTTCACACCCCCGAAGCTGGAAAGACCAAGAAAAGAAGAACCGTCGGAGACTTAGATGTTTTTGATTATTAAATCACAGAGAGAAAGAATGAAATGATGTACCGAGAGTCTTGCGCCTGTTCCAAGTCGGAACTGGATCTGTTTGCCATGCCACCCACCATGATGACGATGCAAGAATCCCAATGGGTAGAATTTCATCCCGTCTCCTCTTTGACGGATTCAGCTCCCATCGAGTTTGAAATCAAAGGACAGCCGGAAGATTACATCGATCTGAATAGCAGTTACTTGTACCTGAAACTCAAAGTGATCAAAACGGACAACACCAATCCGGGAGCCGATGCTAGAGTAGCTCCCTTCAACAATTTCATCCATTGCTTGTTCAGCGAAGTGGATTTTTACTTGAATAACAAACTGGTCAGCATTAGAATGGATACTTACCCTTACCAAGCGTACTTGGAAAATCTCTTGACGTACGGAAAAGAGGCCAAGAACACTTATCTGGATGCTTGCATGGTTTGGAAACCTGACACAGCAGGTAAGGACAAGTTTAACGACACAACCATGACAGCAAATGACGATCCTCACAATGTGGGCTTTAACGACCGTCGAAAGAAAATCCTGCAAGGACTTAGTTTAGATCTGATGGATCATTTGCATTTGGACATGTGGTTGCAAGACAAATGTTTGCTAAATGGAGTGGATATCCGCCTGAGACTGAATCTCATCAGTACTGCTTTCCATTTGATGGCTTATTCCAACGAGCACAATACCATCATCCAAGAAGCCAGACTTTACGTGCGCCGCGTAGAAGTGTTAGTTAAAGCGGGAACCGACATCAGTCACGCGTTGAGCAGAACAACCGCCAAGTATCCGATACGACGCGTTGAAGTGAAAACTTTCACCATTGCTGCTAGCTCCGATCCAAGATCGAAGATCATCTGTTCCAAGGACAGTTACCCAAACGTTTAATCGTTGTTATCGTGAGAAATGCAGCCCTCAACAGAGCCCACGATCAAACTCCTTTCCAGTTTAAGTACTACAGAGTGTCCAAGATCGAAGTCAGTCGCGATGGCAAGATCTTGTTTACCAGACCCTTCGAACCTCACTTTACCCAGAAGAATTACTTGACATCGTACTTGCCCCTGTACGAAGCTACCGGACAGCTAGGAACCAACACCAGTCACTTAATTTCGTACGAAGATTATGCAGGAGGTTACACATTTTGGGTTTTTTATTTCACTCCAGACCAAGGCAGCGACGAGGGACATTTACAGCCTATAAAATCCGGTCAACTGAATGTGGAACTTCAGTTTGCAGAAGCTCTCGCCGAGACGTTGAACGTCATCCTGTATGCCGAATTCGACAATACCATAGAAATCAACAGTTTGAGAGAAGTCATTCTAGACTATTAGAAATTATGGAAGACTCTTATCCCTCTTTGAAAGGTGGAGAACCGGAAGCGAATGCCCTAATGGGCAAATGCGACCGTAATCCAAATTAAGTAAGTAACAGTCTGACCATCCATTGTTGACTGGTCAACCTACGAAGATGCCTTCAAGAGTAACCAAGATTAACGAATCTTGCGTGAATTTACCCCGTGTCAGGCAAAACCTGATACCGAAGCCTGAAGAGATAGAGAATGTCCGGATGTTAACAATAGCCCAAGACCTGATAGAAGAGGTCTTCAGAGAGGATATCAAGAAAGTGCAAGAAGAATGGACGGAGAAGTATAGACTTCAGAAGCAGAGAGAACAGCAACAACAACAATAAGAACAACAGCAACAGCAGCAACAGTCAAAGAGTTTTGTCGACTGCCGAGTAGACACGAAAGAGTTGTCCTTCTCTTTCCGAAGAAGCAGGCTCTATCCTACGGGAAAGCCTGCCCCCAGACGGGGACTCAATCTTAGACGATTAAAGATTGCCATCACTCTCTATCAACAAAACAGCCCTTTTCAGGGCTACCCCAACACTCTAGAAAAGACATACTAATTCAATTGCCAAAACATTTGTGTGTTTATGTTAAAAAATAGAAGTTTGTCTCTAAGCACTTCGTTTCTCTGTTTTGTGTCAAAAAATAGAAGTGTGCCTATTCACACTTTGTTTCTCTGTCTTGTCCAATAGTGTGTCTGTGTTTGTAAGTAAAAAAGTCAACATGAGTGTTTCTTTTTGGTCCGCGCGTTCCATGTGATGGTAATATGGGCATTGTAAGTTTTGGTGTCAGAAATGTTTTCCTTCACGTCCGTGTTCCAGGGATATAAACGCAGCGATCGTCAATCTGGCTACCCAACTTCGATTCGTCAACTACAACAACATGAGCAGACTCACCAAGCTTCTTGAACTCCAGATGCACTTGGAATATGCCAGGCGTCTCTTAGATGAGTTGGCTATGTAGGCCATAGCAGAAAAGTTCAGGCTTGAAGAGGAAAAAAAGAAGAAAGCAGAAGTGGAAAAGAAGAGAAGGATCCTGCCTCACCTCATGTCTAGACCTGTGTGTGAGGTGAGACCTGAGGTGAGGACGCCTCCATAACCCTTAGCAGCACTACCACAACGTCACCCACAGCTACAAGTACCAGTGCCAGTAGAGCCTCAGAGACATCATTATCTTTCCCGGCTACAAAATAGAAGAAGACAGAGGGAAGTCTTCACCATCCCTGAAAGTGAAGACTGGAGAGTGAAGCCAGTCAACCTCCCTCTGCGCTACCAGCCACAACCTTAAATTGGGAGCAGGACTGGAGCAGACGTTGCGTGTGTGGGGCCTGACCTGGGAGATGCCACAATTAGCCAGGTGCAGTTGGAGTTCAAAGAAAAACAGCCCTTCTCAGGGCTAACCAGATCTCTAGAAAAGAGATTATTCAAGTTGCCAAATTGTGTGAATATGAAGTAGTGTGACTATAAATATTCACTCCTTTACTGATGCGTGTGTGTGTGTGTGTGTGTGTGTGTGTGTGTGTGTGTGTGTGTGTGTTTGTATGCGTTCTCGTACGTTTGTGTGGATAGTATATATGGTGTGTTTGTATGCGTTCGCGTACTTTTGTGTAGATAGTAGGTACGGTGTGTATTTTCTTCTGTTCCCGTCTGTGTTGATAGTATGTATGGTTTATTTGTATGCGTTCGCGTACGTTTGTGTAGATAGTAGGTATGGTGGATTTTCCTTCTCTTCCCTTCTGTGTGGATATTAGAGTTTGTGTTTTTTACTACTCCTCCTTCTGTGTGGATACCAGAGTGTGTGTTTGTATGCGTTCGCGTACGTTTGTGTGGATAGTAGATATGGTGTTTTCTTCTTCCTTCCCTTCTGTGTGGATAGAAGAGTGTGTGTTTTTATTTTCTACTCCTCCTTTCTGTGTGGATACTAGAGTGTGTGTTTGCATACGTTCGCGTACGTTTGTGTGGATAGTAGAGTGTGTGTTTGTATGCGTACGCGTACGTTTGTGAGGATAGTATATATGGTGTGTTTTTTCTTCTCTTCCCTTCTGTGTGGATAGTAGAGTGTGTGTTTGTATGCGTTCGCATACATTTGTGTGGATAGTAGATATGTTGTGGTTTTTTCTTCTCTTCCCTTCTGTGTGGATAGTAGATATGGTGTGTTCACGTACGTTTGTGTGGATAGTAGAGTGTGTGTTTGTATGCGTTCGCGTATGTTTGTGTGGATAGTAGATATTGGTGTGTTTTTTCGCTTCCAACTGTGTGCATAGTAGATATTGTGTTTGTATGCGTTCACGTACATTTGTGTGGATAGTAGATATGGTGTGGTTTTTTATTCTCTTCCCTTCTGTGTGGATAGTAGATATTGTGTCCGTATGCGTTCGCGTACGTTTGTGTGGATAGTAGAGTGTGTGTTTGTATGCGTTCGCTTACGTTTGTGTGGACAGTAGATATGGTGTGTGTTTTCTTCTCTTCCCTTATGTTTGGATAGTAGATATGGTGTGTTTGTATGCGTTCGCGTACGTTTGTGTGGATAGAAGATATGGTGGGTTTTTTCGTCCTCCCCTTCTGTGTGGATAGAATATAATATGTAAAGTGAGCGTAAGGGGTGTTTTCCTTCACGTTCGTGCTTCACGTATATAAAAGAATATCGGTCTATGATGGCATCATTCTCGTACCTCGGATAACAGGGCACCAGCTGAAAGGCCCAGCTCGGGGCCAA
>JAECUM010042825.1:0-39770 GCA_016617855.1 Megalonaias nervosa
TGTGACTGTGCCTGCCACCTTGGCAGCTACCCTCTCATGGTCCCTCAAGAAGGGTTGTCGCACGTATACTGGCCCTTTCTGCAGTAGAAATAATGAGGACAAAATGGATTATAAATCAAATCCTACTGATTGGCTTCATTCTGTCGATCTTGTACTTTGAATAACCAGTTCACCAATGCATACAAGTCCTGAAAAGCTTCAGAGTAGTAGCAAGTATAACAGATACAATATTTTAGGCTAAACTGTTGTGTGATGAAGTTAGTTAACGTGAATGATTCGACATTGTTCTTGTACTATTCAATCTCATCAAAGCATTTTTCCTTCAGTTTTTGTTTCCACAGAGATTATATGTCTTGTGTTTGTACAATGTAAACATTTTGTTTGTTCTTTTGAATCAGGCAAATCAAATGCATATGGGATGAAATGATGAAATTTGTACCCTTCACTTAAAACTTCCAGTTAATTGAAGCTTAGTCACTTTGGTTAGAAGCAACAGAAATAACACTTTCGGCGGTATAATATTTTCTTTATTTCTATGCAAAAGATGTAGTGCTAAGATGATATCATATGGTTTCCAGTCTTTGTGGTAACTTTGCTTAGTAAACAACATGCATGGAATGAACAGTATATTTGTGATATACAGTTATGTATATTTAACTATGTGCATAACGTTGTCCCTAATTGTAAGTTGTAAACAGAATGTTCATGATCGTAAGTTGTAAATATAATATTCAAATTGCATTTTAGTTCGGAGCATTTTATTCCAAATCTTGTTTACAATTAGACGGAAACGTTCTGCTGGAATACTTCACATCTAAGTCAATTGAAAATATGTATAGAGATTTGATAAACATTATTTGTTCCAAGTTTACGTCAGTTTGTGGGAACCAGTTTTGATCAGATTTTACAGCTGTGTTCTGATATAATTCGAGTAAATTATGAATTTGAAATATTCACTGGAATTACTAATACTCTCATTCACTTTTGAATTTATACTAACTACTTTGAATTATTGTGAACCCACCCAAATTCATTATGGATTGGATCATTGTCTTATATCATGACATTAAGGAATATTGGAGTTAATTAGGAACATTGTATATTTGTGAACTAATGACAGGACAATTAAGAATATTTGGGATTGAATTCACATTACTGTAAGTGACTCTAGAATGTTCGCTTTTTATTGCAGAGAAATAATTTTTTTTTTTTTTATTGTGTTTTTTTTTTTTTCCGCAATTTTATTTCGTTTTATTTAAGACTTCGATCTGTAACAGAAATTGAGGGCTCGTTGGGATAAAAAAAATTGAGAAATATTACGTTTCTTTAATATTTAAGGATAGTTTGGTTATTAGTGTTTTGCGTTTGATTAGCAAGTCTTTATCTGGGTTTGGAAATAAATGAAATGCAGTTAAAATAAAATCATCATACTGGAATTAAAAATGATTCATCTTCCGCAGGAAATGATGGAAATACAACTACAGGGAGTGGGACAGAAGAAAAGATTCAAAGAGAGGAAAGAGAGGGGCAGGGAGACGGATAAAGAGGAGATGGCAATGGAAACCAATGCAGAGAGGAGAAAGGAAAATGCAATGAAGATGAAAAGAATTAGAGCTAGCAGGCGGAGCACCCTCCACCCCTTTGAAAACCATTTCAGATTAAGATGTTACCAAAATTATTAGGTCAATACCTCCGTTTCAAGAAAAAGAAGTAGATAAGTACTTTCTTCATTTTGGGAAAATTGTTAACAACTTGAAACTGCCACGAGAACATTGGACTTTATTATTACAAAATGTATCTACTGGCAATGCTCAAGACATCACTGTCAATACAAAAGAGTGCGGATTATGATGTGGTTAAGGAAACTAACTTGGAGGGTTATATATTGGTACTAGAGGCATATCGACCAACGTTTCGGAATTGTGGAAAGGAAACTAGCTAACCCATATTGAATTCGCTGGGGAAAAAAGAACTATTTCATAGGTGGCGCTCAGCCGAAAAGGTTGATAAAGATTAAAATTGCGATATGGACAGTCTTCATGAGCATAAAGTGAAACTTTGGAAAATGCTGCTCGCACAGCTGATCATTATTCCTTGACTCACAAAGTTTCGTTTGTCAGTAAATCTTCCTCTCTGCAGTTGTTTGATCAAATCACCCCAGTCTTATACGAGTACTTCCAGCTTTTAATCCAACACAACTTTAGAAATCAAGCATTTGATAAGACCTCTCAGAAATCCTTATCTATTCCTATGTGTACCTATTATGAAAGAAAGGGCCGTCATTTCTGATTGTTACATGTTGCAAAGTAAGAGACTGAAATCACTTCTTACATAAACTTATTGTAAAAAACAAGGCACGTTACTTCTGATTGTCACAGGTGAAACATATGCAGCAGAATAAAAACAGGGTTATTTTTAAACGTTCTTATTTCAAAGCGGTCAAGGTCAAGGCATCGAAAGCAGTCTTATTCAGGGAGCAGAGTGCATCTTTGTTAATTTTCTTCTCCTTCATGGAAAGTTGTCATCAGACTTAACCTCTGACCTGTGTCTGTTCGTACAGTGACTCTTTACCTGTAGAAGGTATTAATGTATTAATAGGCAATGACCTAGCTACACGTAAGGTCGTGGTTAATCCACAAGCAACAGGCAAGCCTTGTTATGATCAAAATGTTGAACCAATTGAGAGTGAAATCTCTGTTGATATACTGCTTGTGCAGTTACAGAGTTACGGCAAAAAATCTCGGGAACGATTATAAGGAAATTATTCCTTTAGCGGACACATATTGGTCGAGCTTTTGATGAGGTCACCTTTGCTTCTGGCATTAATGAATCAATATGTATTGATTGCAGTGATCCTTTTTTTCACTACTCTCTCATTATCTTTATTGTAATCACGGTGACAAAAAACAATAATTTGTTTTCGAACAATAAAAATGTCCTGAGACCTCCTGTTTGTTTTAGATGGTTATTAGTTAAACTGATGCTCACAAGTACCTGTATGTTACTTAGAAACAGAAAGGTCTTTATGCGAAAATGTTGACTATTTGAGGTTTCCGCTGGAGGCGAGTGGTCAGTAAGATATCAACCTGTTGTTCTGATGTGATATCGACAGGAAATTCCTAGCATAGCCCATGAAACGCCATTGGCTGCTCATTTAGAAGCCAGTAAGACTAATACAAAATCTTGAATTATTTTTATTGTCCGAAACTCAAATTTGACGTTTATAAATATTACAGATCTTGTCACACTAGCCAAATGGTACAAACGCTCAATCATAAGATACCTACGGCTTATCTGCAACGTATTCCTGCATTTGTCGAACCATTTAGCAGAAACATGGAAACCTGTGTTACCAAAAACCAAGTCAGGCAACCAATACTTGTTAGCCAGAAAGTGTGCGTCCACAAGAGTTCCAAAGGCAGTTCGTTGAGGAGTGGTGAAATTATAAACATTGCAAACGAAGTCTTTTGTAAAGTTATATACAGTTGTCTGCCTTTCCAAATCTGTCCAGTCTGATCAAGAGTCAAATTTTGTATCTGGAATTTTCCAATAAGTTATGCACGAATTGGGCATCCAACAGTTTTAATATTATGCCTATCACCTGGATAGTCAATGGGACGTTGCAATTATTTCATCAAACGTTGCTTAACATGATTCAGTTATATTGCTTTGATACAGGACAGGATGGGGATTGAATCTCCACTTCAAAGAATAATTTCTTGCTACTGTGCTTCTGATTTCAAATATAATTTGTCAAAGGCTTGTAAAATAGCAATAACTAATCTTCACTGTATTGTGTGCAACATTCAAAGTTGATATTAAAGTAGAAGATGAATGGAAAGAGGAAACAGATTCAAGTTTCTCATATAAATATATTAAAAGGATTATGTTCAAGGTACAGTTAATTATTCCATCAATTTAGTTGTACCTGTCCCCAACAGTGAGGATATAAATGATGGAATGCAATCTGACTGTAGTCACATTGTTTCACCCAATCTTCGAAATTCAGACATATTAAACAATTTGGACCAGAAACATTTACATCTACCATACCAGGAAATGTATGAACTAACAGTTGTTAAATTAATATGATCACTTGTGTCCAGATGTTCCAATACGAACAAAATGGAATCTAACATAACTCTGAGATTGTAGATTATACTCCTGTGAAACAAGGTCCTTACAAGATGAATTATCTCAAGCGTGAATATTTCAAGATGGAAATTAAAAATTATTTTATGGAACCAATTAAAAGTAACTGGACTTCACCGTGTATTCTTGTGTCTATACCAGATAATATATTCGCATGTACACTGACAACATGAAAGTCAACAGTGTCATCAATACGGATTCCTTTCCAATGAAAAGGATCCATGATTGCATAGACAAAATTAGAAATGTAAAATATGTCACCAAGTTTGATCCTCTGAAATTATTCTGGCAAATTCCAAGCACGAAAAGAGCAAAATAGATTTAGGCATTTACAACTCCAGATGGACTTATCAGAATAAAGTGATACCTTTCGGAATGAAAAAATCATCGCCAAAATTCCAGCGTTTTATGAATATGTTAACCTCTGGCCTAGATAATTGTAACGCAGAGATAGAAAACGTCATCCTATACAACGATACTCGGAAAGGTCATTTGGAAACCATTTTTAAATTCTTTGATAGCCTCAGTAATGCAGATCTGGCGATTAATGTAGGTTATAATGAGTTTTGCATTGGATGTGTGGGACATATCGTCGGACAAGGTCAATTCAAACCCGTAGAAACTAAGGTCAAAGTTATTTCTAAATTCCCAGTGTCTATTAGTGAAAAGAATCAGATGCCACATTTGCGTATGGCAGGATGTTAGCGAATATTTTGCTCATATGTTTCCGTAATTGTTGAACTTCTGACACATTTGTTGAGTAAGATTTCCAAGTTCCCTTGGACAAATAAATATCAGGAAACTTTTGAAAAATCAAATGCCGTACTTAAAATTGCACCAATTCTTTCAGAAGCAAATCTCAGTCAATTGTTTAAAAGGTCTGGTGATGCAAGTGCTGTAGGGGTTGGTGGAGAATTGATTCAACAAGACAATATTTATGTGGATCATCCCGTGTGCTTTAGTTCCAAATTATTAGAAACAGCACCAGAAAAAAAAAAGAAAAAACTAATCTGAAAACATGAAGGAATGTTTGGCTTTGATACTGACTTTGCAACCTTTTAAAGCGTACATTAGTATTGCACCTTATCCGATTGGTGTAATCATTGATCACAATCCCTCACTTTCATTAACAAAATAAAAAACCCCCCAAAAATCAGAGGGTGTTGAATGTGGAGTTTAATGCTGCAAGAACACTATATTGAGATTAAATACAGCAGTTGAAAAGTTAATGTGAATGCAGATGCACTCTTACTTGTATATAAGTACTGTCTTGCTTTCTTAAGCTGATGGTAGTTCATAAGATCTATTTCTGTTTCATTTTAATTATTATAGTATATTTGCTTATTTGACAAATATGATAAGTTTTATTGAATAAATCTTTATTTTTCTTTACTATGGGAGGTGTTATGTATGTTTAACTGCGTGCTTAACTCTTTTTTCTACTATTGTTAGTTGTAAATAATTTGACATCATGTTTACATAGCTAACTTCAGCGTACGACTGTAAGTTGTAAACAACATATGTACATTGTATTTAAGTTTGGAACATTATAGACCAAATCACGTGTACAATTAGATTGGAATTTTCTGTTGGAATGGCTCACACCGAGCACAAGTGAAAATGTATATTAATAGGGATTTGATAAACACATCATTCATTCCTGTTTTAGGTTAGTCTCTGGGAATCCATTGACACGAATTTACAGGTGTGTTTAAATATAAATCAAGAGGAGTAATTTATTACAAATATTACAAATATTTATTGGAATCATTAATCAGCCTATTCAATGATGGATGTAAGCACAAAACACTGGGAGTGTTGTGAACTCATTTAAAGTCAATCTGGATTGCATTGCTCTGTTATATTTGGATATTTAAACTACTGGAATTCGATTGGAACATTCTATATTTTTCGAACTTGTGATATGACATTTAGGATCATTTGGAATTTAATACACAAAACCTGTACTCATATGCTGAATCTTCAGTTTATACTGTAGAGATATTAATCGCTTCTTGATTTTACTTAAATATTTGGTTTCAATGCTTTTTGTTACATATTTTAAGACTAAGAGTTGTAACACTATATAATCTGGTGGCATCATACCCACACGGTTTATGAAGTACCACTAGGGATTGCTGTTTTAAATGGATAAGCTCACTGCTATAGATTGCTAGGTACAGCTCCTCTGAAAAGGCTGGTGTTATGACAGTGGTGACATACTTTGGTGTTAGTGGAGATAAAAGCGCCACTACAGTTTCAGCAATCATTGGCCACGGAAATGTCGCGTGTGTTATCTTTACGGCTTTTCATTGACTCCACCATAGTCGGATCGTCATACAGCCACTGCTTAGTAGCTAAATGCAGAAAACGCAGACACGAAAACTGTTTTCTCCTGTACTTATTGTTTCGGTATAATAACCTGGAAAGACTTTCTATCCGCAACAGCGGATCAGTCTGTGTCTGCCCATGGAAATATTTGTTCTCAAAATGATGGGCATAGTTCAATTATATGAAAACATGGTTCCACGCGTTCACATTACTAGCAATATCAGGATTTAGCTCTGCAAACTTGAAGAGCACGTTTTAATGACTTGTACAGGAAATACTATGTCATTAAAATTTGGTTCAATCAGATATTATCGGTATTATCGCTATTGACCGGTCTTGCTGCACAGGGGATGCTTCGAAGACGTACGGGTCTATCTGAAACATTCGTTGGCTTTGTTTTCTACGTTCACCACCGCTCACCAAGGAATCCACGCTGGCGTGGAATATACCTCGACCAGCTAAACGGCTGGTATGTGGAAATATGCAAGTGAAACCTGTACACATCAGTCAACAGTCTTTCCTAAACCTGCATTGATGAGTTTTTCTTCCGAACGTCTCGCGAATCGTTTTAAAGATCTTATGGAGTTCGTTATTGATGGTTTGTGGAACATTTGCCCTTCAGGATAATACGAACGTCGCTGTAAATGCACAGTTTTGCAAATTTTTCCACATCATCAATGTTCACAAGAAATATTCGCTTCGACCCTAGGTGTCCCTGCGCTGTAATGCTGATTTAATTCCTGCACCCATATTTGAACAACAAGTTTTACCAATTCTTTGTTAGGAACGTATTCTTTAAAGATAATCTTGTACATTAGCAAGACGTGTATTTTGCCCAACCTGGGAACTTGTAATTGTCGTGCTTTCATGGCAGCCACAGGATCAATATTATGTGTGATACGGCGACGACATTCTTGATTATCAGCAATTATCTATGCTATTTCAGCCAGCTGGAGTCGCGTAGGAATTTTAATATAATACAGCGCTACCATTTCACGACTTTGCCTTACAGTTAACTGTGGCTGCTATCGAGAAAGTCCTAACATTACAAGTATGTCAGCTATTGTCATACCGCTTGATAATGGTATCGAAATTTTTTGCTCGAGTTGCCTTGAATCACAGTTGGCATGCTTATATATAAGGTAAATCAATGTCTAATGAAGCAATTTTGTTTACTTCATCTGAGTCAGAAACTGCAGTTACCGTATTTCTTGTTGCTGTGCCATTTCCTTCTGTGTCTCTTTCCTTAACGTCGTCTGGAGGTTCTACAATCATAGGTTCCATAACAGTAATGTTAGCGAAGCTTCTTCGGACCGCGCAAAAATTGCGCGAAGAGATCCTGATTGTCGGCAAAGCTGACTAACAGACTTTACTCCGATATGATATGTACCGCATGGTCGAGCAACCGGACCAACATGTAACGCTAGCAAATGAAATTAACCGTATTCATAATGGAATGTTTTGCCGTACAGATCACGTTTTCCAAGGCATACACCATTGCATTGCGTCCTAATGACACTGAAAACTATATATATATATATATATATATATATATATATATATATATATATATACAAGTCAGATAATTTTTAATTCGTGCTCTACGGAGATTCGAACCCAGGTCCGCGGGTAAACGGCACCCATCGCCTTGCCTGCAAGCACCAGCCCATATTCCTTCACGACTAAGCACGCATCACCAAAAATTGATGCGGCTGAATCGGTGTTATATGCACTCGTGCGTAGCAGACACAATCGCATGACGACTTGATAACTAATTCTCATCTATCTACACAGTCATTCCGGATTCATATGAAAGAAATCAAGGTATATAGGATTAATTATATAGGATTATAAATATACACCAGACAGAACGGAAAGTGCTATCCCTGGATGCCATAGAAGAATGCTTGATGATAGTAGGCAGAATCAATATTTGATACAAATAATACTATCATACAGGTTAGAGAATTTTTAATTCGTACTCTACTGAGATTCGAACCCCGGTCCGCGGGTAAACGGCACCCATCGCCTTGCCTGCACGCACCAGCCCATATTCCTTCACGACTAATCACGCATAAAAAATAAAAAAAAATGATGCGGCTGTCTTCTATAGAATCCAAGGATATTAATAGGTTTAAAGAAACAGAAAAAAAAAAGAAGAAAAAACCAAGAAAGAAATAAAAATAAACAAATCATTATAGAGATTAAAGTATGTGTATTCCTCCTTACAAAAAAACGTACCGTACCAATCTAGGCTATTACAACTTTGTATCATTGGTGCTGTGAACACAGTATTAAAATCCCATGGAACATTTACACCTAACCCTTACGATGTCCCCGGTTCTTGTAGGTCACTTTGGTGCAAGTTCAGTTATCTTTTTTTTTCTCTCACTCAACATTCTTCCTCGTATCTTCTCCCTTATACGTGAGAGAGAAGGGGGGGGGGGGAATTCCGATGAAATTCTGCATCATATTTAATTCACTTAGAAGATGGGGATTATTAACATTGTTATTGTTATTTTATTACAACGATAGTGATCAATCAGTGCAAGTTCGTCTCAGATTTAAAAAACATAGAAGCAATAGCATACTGTTGGAATATAACCTAATGTTGAAACCATATTTATATATGCTTATTAATGCGCCATGGGCGGATCACAAATTTGACATACCAACAATATTGGTATATCAAATTGCTTTATACCAGCACTTTAAAAAACATGTTAGTTTTAATGTATGTGGGATTATATATATATATATATATATATATATATATATATATATATATATATATATATATATATATATATATATATACACACTCGTGTAGTACTTGTGGCAGTACTTGGCTTTGTCAATTCACAAACGCAGCGACGTGTATGTAAGTAGTCCTATAACGGAGGTTTTGCTGTATACTGATCTACCAATCCCATGTCTCTCCTCTTGCATGTACGCCTCTTGGTAACTTTTACACGTGGCAAGAGCGCATGATATGAGGACACAGTCATGGAAGGGGTTGAAAATAATGACCTAGACCAGCAACAACAATATGAAACCGCTATTATAACATTATTTAGGAAGGAATTCATCACTCCTCTTCACGGTTTCCTCCATTTCTAAACTATGCAAAACGTTTGGTACCAACTCCATCATCTTCAATTATGGCTCTCTATTAGAACAGCCATCAAAATATAAATTTGCTGGTCTAACTATTTCTCGAGGGGGTGACATTGATGGTGAGAATTTCAGCAGGATGGTTGATTGAGTTCGTCAGGAAATGTGATAAATACTGTATAAGGAAGAATTACCATATGTCGCTTTTCTTTTCTAAATGTGAGGCATCAGTTGTAAAGCTTTCGTCAGAGCACTCAATCTGGTTGTAGTAACACGTTGTTTGGCACGTCTTACATATTCCATCGCTTGCTCCTGTGAAGATTTAGATATGATTTCATGTACTATGAAATGAGATATAAAAGCTGTAAGTACAGTTCTCAAATGAGTTGCCAAACGAGCACTCACAAACTTAGGCACACACATTCAAGCAAACACAAGCACAAAACGAGTCCATGGACATCGAAAATTTTCTAAACAGGCTGCTTTCTGGTGAAAAAGAAAACTGTGTGCCAAAAGTGTGGCCAAAATTAAACTATTCATTTATAATTTTATTTTGTAAAAATGGAGCAACTGTGGTGAATAGTCTCACCCATTTCATGCGGTCCACGCACATATTCAACACAGATGTATACTATAAAAGATGTTAAGGACTGGCTCCAAAAGGAATCGCGCCTCTAAGGTGTTATCGGTACTGGCATTCTCTCTCTCTCTCTCTCTCTCTCTCTCTCTCTCTCTTGCACACATAAGTTAGCATGAGCAAAACTATGTACTAATCAACTTCAAGTAAGAGTCGAATGATCAAAGATAAATGGGCTAGAGCTTAAACAAAATTAATCATGTAAGCAACCATTTAAAATAAATTACTCTTAAGTTGGTCTGATGACGGTTATAGGTATCAATACAAAATCAGTGACATGAGAAAAAAAGACAGAAATAAAGAAACAGTAAAATAATCACAAATCACTAAAGGGAAAGCTAAAAGGAAACTTATTTATATTCATTACCAACCCAAATGAAAGGATGAAGCAAGCCCAAAACTGTTGCTCTAATATGTATTAATGATATGGTACACAAACTTTACTTCACTGTGGCTGCATTTTAACTTACCAGACACATTAGTATACATTTACGTGTATCTAAAATATGCTTTCTGTCAATGATTGTAAATTATAATTGTCATTTTATATGGAACATGCTACATAGCAGTGTTTTTCCATGATTGTAGACTATACTTTAAGGTAATATTTGTAAACATGTCTACTTGGATCTGAGTTCAGGAAATTGGTTTTCACTTGGAAATTTCTGGGCGACCAGGATATTTGTTATGTTTGCTACTAAAATTTAAGTAAAACACCCGATCTTGTTTACAAGTTGGAATGTTCTGCAGATGAAATTTTGACCCTCAGGTTGGTCCTCTATTGTGTCGTAGGTTTTATATAAAGGTAGTGATCAGCAGACCAAATTATTCTTATTTTAACATCTATTTATTGGAGTTAGTCTTTCAGTTGTATTCTGTTATAACTGGAGAGGATTTGTTTATTTAATTTATCCATTGGAATTACAAAGTGCCCATTGACGGTTTGGACTAAAACACTATTTTGGTATTATTGTGAATTAATTTAAGGACATTCTGAATTATATCTTTCTGACATATAAAGATTCTAAGTAAACCGGGTCATTCCAGACTAATGACATATTCAAGATTGGAATTCATTCGGAACACCACTGAATTCATTTGGAAAACTTTGTTATTTTGGTCTCGTTATAGAACTTTCAGGACTATTTTTGATTTGATTCACCGTGCAGTAAGTTCCATTCAAATTCTCACTTTGTATTCTAAGGCAATACGTTTGTTGAATTTTACTAAACTTGCTGGTTTCGCTCTTTGCTGTTACTTAGTTTAAGACCATAGAGTCGTAACAATATAGCATCACATTTAGGTGATCTGTGCTTAGTCGTGATGTTATATGGACTGGTGCATGTAGGCAAGTCGATCAGTGGCGTAGAGTACAATTACAAATTCTCTAATTCTCTTACCGCTATTATAGCATTATTGGTATTAAATATTAATTCTGTCTAATATTGTCAAGTATTCTCCTGTAGAATCCAGGGATAATGCTTTCCGTTCTGTTTGGCTATATTTGCAATTCTGTCCGCCTAGGATGCGAGAGGTCGTGGTTTCGATCCCCGGCCGAGTCATACCAAAGACTTACAAAAATGGTACTAACAGCTGCCTCGCTTGGCGCTCAGCATTAAGAGGTTAGTTTTAGGACTGGTCGACCTGGGGTCAGGATAATGTGACTGGGTGGGACATCCTGCTACATGTCTGCGGCATGATGCCCCAGTGCTAGACATCACTACAAAGTGCCACACTGCAGACATCGTAGGGATATGACTGAAATTTTTTTAAAGCTACGTTAAAAATCCAAATCACACACACACACACACACACACACACACACACACACACGTGAATATATGCGTGTTTTTCTGCATCGCAATAAAAGTATAGTATTACTCTTCAATAAAGTGTTATTCAAAGACTGGTGCGGCAATCAGTTTTATTTATGTCTTGTGTTATGGTGAAATTTTTCTCATAACCTTCTTCTCACTTCTTGCTATGAGGAGGAAATACTCATAACTTACGAAATCTCTTTGTCCATGGTGAGAGAGAGAGAGAGAGAGAGAGAGAGAGAGAGAGAGTTCATGCTCTCTTAACAAGAGGTGTCACTCACAGCGGTGTAGATACGTCTCCATCTTTGGTGAATATGGCAAGCGAAGGTACGGAAGCGACTGTAAGGAAGACAAAGCTTTCTGATTCTCGATGAATGAACTGACTTTGCGTAAGCTTGTTCCCAATTTATACGCACTTTTGAACGTTTCCTTAAGACCAAAAATGGACATTCTTCTAGCTACTTTTTGTGTTAATTCATTTCGAATCAGAACGAGGTTCCCGTCTTCTTCACTGATATTCTCTGTGTCTGTGTACGTCATCAGATAGACAATCTGCTGCATCGGCTTACTTGTTTTAAGAAAGACGTGGAATCTTCTAGTATACTCAGCAAAAAGGAATCTTCTTGCTCAGCTTAACTTACAATTGCTGAGTTGGAATGTGTTTTATAGTACTAGGTGTTTTGCAATTTCTCGTAAAAGCACAATATTTATTAAAATAGTATACAGTTGTAGTACAGAGATAAATAAAATTAATTTCAATATAATTTAGTGAAAAATTACTTTCAATATAATTTAATGGAAAATTATTTTTAATACAATTTAGAAAAAAAGTTTCAACCCTAATAATTTTACTGACAAATTCTGTCCTAATACTTGTAGTATTTTAGACTATTGAAGGCTGATATAAAGTCTTCAATTTTTTTTGTGTGTAGAGGTTACTTAGAATTTGTGTACTAATTTAAATGTATTTCATTCAGTGGAAACAAATGGTTAGTAATGCTAACAAATAATGCATTTTAACTTAGTTCAATGCTGATTATTGCATACCTTGTATGGATGTGATTCATGTTATTATTCAAATTCTGATTATGTTTGGCAATTTCAAGATCGTAAATTCATATAAGGAACATATTCTACAAACCCAATTAAAATAATAATTACTATTTAAAATTAATAAGGTAAGGCAAAAGTCTACTCTAAGGTTTTAGTTTTAATCATCATACCTTTTTCAGACCACTTTAGTCAAATAATAACATTGGCTGCATTTTATTATTTATGTGGTAGCCTTCGTTCATTTTCCTATTTTCTATTTAGCTATCATCATCCCAATATTTAAATTGGTATTGAATTGCAGAAAATAATTCCTAAAACGCGGTCAGAAAGAAATATCAACCAATCTTCCATACAAATAGCAGTAAATATGTGAAAGTCAGTTTTGCCTAAAGAGAAATAAATCCCTATTTTTGCGATACTCTGAAGTAAGCATGGTAGGCTCATATGACAACATATGTTATGTCGGGTGAGCTAAGTCTTGTCCTCGTTTTTGTTTTCGTTAGGGATGAGTACAGGCGAGAGTATGTATGAAATTTTTGTTGTTAGATAAATACCAAAAGCGTCTTCTGCTGAGAAATCAAACATGATCTGGATTGCTAGATTAGATTTAAGGACTTTGGCAAAAATTGTAGGTTTTGCATGAAAAAACAACTATTTCGGATCAAAATTAACTTCTCATTTCGCAATTTTATTATATCATATGTATTTATATTACGGCCCACATATATTAATCATGGTACAATCATAACAAACACTTTAATTTATCGCCTTTATCCATCCCTTTTGTTTAAGACTCGCTTCTCACGTGCGTTTCTACACGATTACCTTCCACGGATCGATTACTGGTTGTTTTTTTTTTTTTTAACAGAATTTCAACACATTATTCTCTATATCATGAATAGGAAATGGGAGCAAGTGTTCTTTTTAAGAACATGCCGAGGTAACCAGTTTGGACAGGCCTAGGCGGCTATGAAACTGAGACCTCTATTAGTAAGTACCGGAAGATTATATACGATAATTTTACTAGTGATGCAATAGTTTCTTTACATTTACTAAAGCGAGTAACATGTAGACAATACGATAAGCGGAAATATCTCCTACATTTCAAATCAGTTGAGTTGAGTACTTGTGGATAGTCTTTATTAATGGGTTTAGTTTTGTGCATTGAACGCTATTTTTCAGCACATTAAAGACTATGCATGGCGGACTGTGTATTTGGTGGAGAAAGAACCAAATAAAATCTCAGGAGGAACCACCGACCCACGGGAAGCTAACTGGTAAACTTTCTCACATACCCACGTTGGCCGAGACTCGAACCCACGCCGACGGTATTAAGATATCAGTGATCTGCAAATGCGAGTACCTTAAACAACTCGGCCACGAGTGCCCTCTTTATCAAATGAAACATGGTTAGAGGGCACGTTAATATGAATAGATACGAAAAACCGTAAATGTCAGTCTAAAGTGCTCGAAAAACAAACAAACAAACAAAGAACAACCCCATCCCGACCTCTGAACATAGCACTTATACATGAATCACTTTGATATATAACGATAACGCAAGTTGCTAATAAAAAAAGATTAATTCATCGTTAAATTACATTTTCCATATATGTATCAAATTCAACCAGTGCTACATTTTTGTTAGTTCTTAGCTTTAGTGTCGAGCGTGGGCAAAACAGTTTTGCATGCTACATTTATAATATGATTATTGAAACACATACTTCACCAGATTACTTATTATGAAATGACATAAATGTTGTTGCAATGTTAAGCCCAACAAATCATGCCCTTAAACATGTTACACATTGTGATGTCTGTGAGATTAAACTTAATTATACACTCACTTGATCTAACATTGTTAACTTGGTGTTCAAAACATCTGTTGAATCCGTATTTACATATTCCAAAGACTGGAACTATTTGGATGCTTTCATACACTTCCGCGTGCCTGTGATCTTACATGCACATAATAAAACCTCTATAAATTCCAATTTTATATGAATTTCATTCAGACTGTATAGATGCAAAATATTTGGAAAGCTTAAAAAGGGACATGTAATAAATACAAAAGCCACATGGATACTTTATTGAGAGACAGGGTGAAAACCTTGAGACAAAACACTGATGCAGATTTATGTGTTGCATCCCTTAATACTGCACGAAAGACGTGAACGTATTTAATCAATCAAACATTGCTTTGTTTTCCTGTAAATGGCAATGGATTCCAATTTGTTTTATATACTTTCAAGCTCTTCGACAGGCATATGGGTGTTCGTATAGTCAAGACAGCAGATAGAGGATATTACAGTAATGATCATTCCATTTCTGTCCGAAACGATGCAATGTTATCCATGTACACGCATTCTGAGGTTCGATAACCTTTATCATTTGATGTTAAAGGTGTTGAAAATGAATCGCACAAGGCAGGATGTATAAAACATGTTATGAAACCTGACTCGTCGATATGCATTCCCTCCAGCCTGTAAGAATTAAACAATTTCCTGGCTATTGGGGAGATAACAATTATTGAAACGTGCTTCGTGCTACACGTCTTCAGCAAGTGTAAAAAAGCTGTCTTTAATTATATCAGTTCCAGCAGGCATACATGGCATCATTGTGTGATGTGTAAAGATATACTCTTACTGGGTTGGTAGAGAAATCCACGATAAAGAAAATGAAAAGTGCTTGTAAAGCATAGTTGAACCATTTAAATTATGAATCAGTTGCATCGTAGTTGTTGTTGTTGGTACGAAAGGAGTAGTAACTTAACAGCGAGGATATATCCTCAGAATTAAAACAAAACTTGGGATTTTGATACCTAGAGTTCAGAGCAAATTGTAAAGACAATAGATCGGTTCTCAATGACAATTCAGAGGTACCGTAGTATGGCGATTGGGTAAAATGTACAAAAGATGTTTTCTTATAGATGCTTTCGTGCCTATAGCGACTTTGTGTTAGACATATCTGTGAGTGGGTTTTTAACACTAGTACTTGTAGTTTATGACTTTGTCCTGCGAACGTGTTGGTCATATTGAGAAAGGGCGGAAGCGTGTGAGACAGGTACATTTCTTTAAGATTTGCCAAATTGCAGTAGCAAAAATAACCTGATTTACTGTTTTATTTTGTGTCCACTCGTTACTGGAAATTCGCATCGTATAAAGGGGGAAGCGCTGTGCATATGCCTTGAGCTAGAAACGGTTGCTCTGACGGTTATATGGATCCTTCGTTTTGCGACATGTCAGAATTGCTTATCAATTCTGTTTTACAAGCGAAATATTTGCTATGTGTGATTCACCCGGTTTTTCATTCCTCGTCGCTGTTTATGTATCGACTTCGATGAGGAAGAGCTGAGACCCATCCCTGGATATGGTGTTGTGGCCCAGGGCCTAGGATTTACGGTCCGATATTGTACTGAGTTTAGGCTTGCCAAAGACGTGGTTTTCGTCGAGTGTTTTTACTTCATCCACATAATTTATGTGTGGATGTAACTTTTGAAGGAAAGGTTATCGTCAAGGACCTTTAGCAAATGCCACATCGGCATCAAAATAGCAATTGGCTACGCGACCACCTGAGACAAGTATGTTTGGCTGTTGTGCAGAAAGAAGAACCGAAATTACTCAAAGCTGAATGCGGGCATCATAGTGTGCTCTGGGTAGTCCCAATGCCCAGTGTCTATCTGATTCATATCCAGTTTCCGTTCCAATATGAACAAGGTGTCAGGAGTTTGTAAAGATGTGTGATCTCCCGCATTCCTTATGGATTTTGGTTATCATTATGTAGGAGATGATCGACTACGGAGTTATTGTCTCAATCGAGTAAACAATACAATAAAATATGAAATTAATGGATGGAATAACAGAGACATGAGCAGACATATAAAATAGAATAGCACGAGCCCCATATGTAAAATACAACAATTTAATCAATTACATAAACAATATGAAATCAAACATGTCATGTGAATGATTCACTTTCTCTCAGAAATAGTTACAAAATTTTGCGAAATTAATTAGACGTTCTGTTATACTGATAGAACAAATTTCATCATATGATCAAGTAACAGATCCAACCCAGATTGCAGGCACGAGAGCATCACCTTGTGCTTCCTGTCTTTAACAGATCACTGCTGGTGAGCGGTCGGCATTTCCGTATTTCTTTCTTTCTCTCAATATTTAGCCTCTTCAGGTTGCAGGTTGTGCTCTTCTCCCCACTGTACAACACAGGTGTGTGTAAAGCTATTTTCTTGTTTCAAAATAAAAAATATAGTACCCAAACTAGATACAATTCAGGGTTATTTTTCTTCTTCTGAGATCACAAATATTCGCACTCTCTTCGTCAGACGTCGTCTACAGAAATTCAACAGAACTAGATAGCGTCATTCGCAACCTAATATTGATACACAATCCTATTATCATAAATCGATGTCTTGTCAGCGGCTACCGCATTCTTTACTGAGAACATGACCTAATTAAACCTCAGATACAGTTACTACTCCGGTGTGGCTATACATTTAGTAGCTGAGCTAGGCCAGTCGGTACACAGTATTGGCTGAAGAGAATTCACAACTTAATTACACACGAATTAATGGACTTCAATCCTTGTCCTAACTACATTAGCTTGCTAATTAGCCATTAATTAATATATATTTCCAGAGATAAGAAGAAAGTCAGTCCTCAACATAAATGATTTAATTCATTTATGACAGGTAAATATTCATATAATTTTGAATCAGAAGAAATACATGAAATCTTACACTACAAGACATCGATTCCACGTAAACAACTGAACCGAAATCATCCATATAACGAAATATTGTATGACATTCTTCCAATGTATGAATCATACAACATGCACGATTAGTTACTTAATTTAACGTAAATCTGAGGTGTGAATTTAAAACAAATAAATTTATCAAAAATTATAGACTTACATCAATGAACACACATTGTATGCAGTCAGGACTAACCTTGTGTTATATTCGAAATTCGCACCTGCCTATGTAGCTGAATCACTTTCGTTCCGTGTCCTCTTCTTTCCGACACTCGTCCCGAGGACGATTTATTTAATGGGAATTGCACACGCTACAGATCTGGTAGCCCCTCCTACTTTCCCCCATTGGCAGAAAAACCCTTGGACTTACTGATATCGCGAGGTCATTTTAAAACGCTGAATTCCGTCTGAAAACACCCTCTCCCCACATTTAACTTAGCCAACGAGGATTACTACTTTGTCCTCCAAAATTCTTATCACTCACACAGAAGGCAGAATAATCCTTTCTAGTTCGCCTTTATTAGTAACTATGCAGTAATATATCATATAATGAAACCAGTTTCAACTGGACCACAACTTCTTACACTTTACCCTGGTTCATATCATCTCTGGACATTTAATCGCTATGACCTCGCATTAATATTGAACTCTATCTGTTCAGAACTGTTAACCGATCGAATCCTAATTAAAATTCTACTCACGTTCCAAACCGGAGATGTTAATTGTCGCTAGCTTCCAATTTTATCGGCAGACTACCCCATACGTCAATCTTAATGTTTACGTGTCACGCTGACCACGAAAGAATGTACTATGAGATAATGTACACAATTTTGCACAAGTACACAAGGTACATTTTCTCCCCATATTGTCCCATACGTTTCCATCAGTAGCTTGCATTCCGTCTTGAGGCCAGGTACTTGTTTTACACCTGCGCCAATACTCCATCTCACGAACTGACAGGCTGCACCAATGATTCGTGTTTGTGTCTGCTTGCTCCCCCATGACCTTATTTAGGCTATATGAGTTCTGATTACAAAATCCAAGATGGTTAGAGCGGTTGAAAATCCCGTCGTATATAAGAACTCGTCTGCACAGGCTTAATGTGATGCTCACGTTTTTCACCGCGACTCCAGTGAAGGTTCACGAAGCAATAGCGGGTACCCGCGACGATGATTGAGCAACTGTTGTTGCTGAGTGTAAAACCACTGAGGTTTTGAAAGTTTCGCATTATATTCCACCGATAAAAACCAGATGCATTTAATGCCGTAAACTCACCAACTAATGTGATTATGTTGGCCGTTTCGTGCACAGCTGCAATATATCGTCCCCACTGATGAGGTCCACCATAGAAGATACAACGGTGGTTATCAAACGGACCAATTGCATCGGCTGTTGGTAACCTACGCCACTAGGCGAGGGACTACGAGAAAAGTCGCTAAAATGTATGACCTGGCTGCATAAATTCCACACTGACGGTATCTTGAAGTCAACTGGTTTTGCAATCACCAGCGCGCCTTTCGTCGTTTCGCCGACCTTGAAGACTCGACACTGGTGTCGACATAATTTTTGCTAAATTCTAAGAACACTCCATAGCCTCTCGGTGTTCCATCGGCGTTAAAGACCACAATGTTGTCAGCAGTTACACACTGGCTACTTTGGTGAGAAGCACAGAGGGGTCACCGCCCGCATTATTTAAAGTCCCCGCGTCATGAAAGAATACGACCAGAATGGTTGGTCTGTGTTAATAGCGCAGTTGCTAAACGCTGCGAGGTCAGCTTTGGTTGCGTACTGGTAGAAATCACCGTGTGGGGCGAGGGCGCGTGAAGTCGAAGAGCGTCCAGCAATGTCTATAGGCATGGTCATATTTAAAGGGCGATTGTCTCCCATTAAGCAAGCGGGTGTATCGCTAAACACTTCCACCTAATTTAGTTGGGGTTGAGGGAGACGCACAATAATTTAGTCCAAAGGACAGATCTGACAGTGTGAAAGTCCCTTCGATGTGATCAATAAAGATATGAATCATCTTTTAGGCCAAATAGACAGTGGGTTGATCGGAAATCCTGAAATAACTGGAATGTATTGCCATTGGTAAATTCATAGGTAGCACGTCCCACGTGTTCTCAGGATAATTTACTGACGACCCAGCGAATTCTTATAGATTAAATTTTTTTTGGTGCTGTTATTTCGTCGAGTAGATCCGTCGGAGTGGATATGTTGGCATATTTTTTAATGCGACATTTCGTGGCTAAGTGGGATTGGCAACGCCAGGAAAAGAATCCCTTGTTATATGCACAACTTGAGCCCGGTTAACAAGCTCATCACCGTCATTTTGTGTGCGTTCGGCGGTTATAGACTACAATGTTGTCGGTAGTTACATTTGCTGGTTTGATTAGGAGCGTACACTCGTCCACGTCTGAGTTTTTAAGGTTACCGGAAGCACTGGATAATAGGAGCAGATCATTTGTATTTTCATTAACAATCTGATTTCTAACATCCGCGAGTCTGGCTTCGGTCGTATAATTGGCGAGTTCGAGCAGGCCTTTCGATTTAGTTAGTGGGGTTATGTTTGAGCTTTAACGTCCGAATATTTCCATTGTCATTTTCTTTTATTCAGACGAGACTGTGCCAAAAAGGGAGTTGTTTCCAAATTTTCGTTGGAGGAAGATAACTACGTCTCAAACAAAGTATGAGGCGGTGTCTTGTGCTCAAGCGTCATTAGCACTGGTCGCAAAGAGGCCCGTCAGACTCTTTCCAAACAGGAGCGTGGGATCGGTCATCGACACTGCCTGGGGGTTGAGTTCCCTTGCTCCGAAAGATAGAAAATTAGATCAGGAGATGGTGCAAGAGCATATAAATCAATGTAGGAAAGGTAAGATTACGTTGCCCATTCGCCCAGTACGCATCACGGTTTTTATAAGTGTCGAAGCTGAATATGCCGGCTTTGCTCCCTCTACGCCCTGCTGGGCAAGCCGGTTTTCAGACGTGATTTAAGGGTTGGGACAAATGAAAAGTTAATTGTTGGTGATATTCTTTACCGATACCCTGGGAGGTATATGCCCCTCTTTTTTCTCTATTAAATCATTTCCACGCTTGTTGGCGGCGTCAGTGCCTTCTTTGAGGGCAAGCCCATCATCCGTACCTAACAACCAGTGTGATGTCGCCTACCAGAGTCGGAATAGCAAGGACCAGCAATGACAGGAAGTGTTTGCTCATTGCTTTCAGAGCCGGGACCGAAAATTCAAAGTCCACACCTCGTTTTGTCTAACGGCTGGCTTCGAGGTACTTGCCTTGGGTTAATGCTAGCATGATGAGGTCGCGTCTTTTGGGGAGAGACATTACTTTATTTCCCGTTTGGCAAATGGAACAACTGCAGTTGTAAGTAGGGGATGGTTGTGTAGTTGAAATGCTGTTGCTCACGGGATCGTCCACGAACATCATCTGACTGTCTGATAGAAAGAAGCTAAATGATTTTGGAGTCAAAAGGTGAACTGTAGGGTTCACAGTGACTTCAAGAAAAATGGTTCTCTATTAATCAGTTTTGTTCTAGAGTAAGTTCCTTGACCAACTTTGCAGCTTTAAGGGTCAGAGATCATGTTCCTGGTAAATCTATTTGGAAATAAATTTTTTTGCACAGCAACTATAGTTCAAGACCGTATACCTTGATTTAAAGATTAAGGTCACAAAGAACCCCTGTGTCAGGCTAATATGACTGGGTGGGACATGATGCTACGTGTCTGCGGCATAATGACCCGGTGGTAGACATCTCTATAAACTTCCACACTGCAGACTACGTAGCGATATGACTGAAAAATTGTTAAAGCTACGTTAAAATTCTAAATCACACACACACACACACACACACACACACACACACATTCACACACAAACACACACATACGCACGCACACACACACAATTAATCTCACGAAAGTTGGCAAAGTATAAATACTTTGGTGATGTTTGCTTTGAGTGATCATATAGTTCAACAGACGATAATACAAACGTATGTGATGTCGTCATTCTTATTTGTTTCTGTTATTGCATATGTACATCGCACTGCACAGAAAGAAAACCAAGCGCAAGCTATGCTTAGTAAACAATGACAATATGCGCATTGCCATTATAGCCCCGCAGCAAAAAATATGATCCAGGCAAATATCACTTGGAGCTCAATCAGGGCTCTATGGAGAACGTAGCAAAGATTGCATGCTGTATTTCTTCAAGAAGTCTATCAATATGGCTGATTTATCCGCGAGTGCGTTGCCTTTGGGTAGATATATGCCTCTGCTAATAGTGACGTTACGTATTCGAAAAGCATAGTCAGTGTAATACATAATTCATACAATGCACTTTTGCATAAATAAATGAATAAATGAATAATGGTGATAAAAACGTGTGCACATAAATCCTGAGAGAGAGAGAGAGAGAGAGAGAGAGAGAGAGAGAGAGAGAGAGAGAGAGAGAGGATGTGTCATAAGGTTTAGGTATAGCAATTGTCTACTTATTTTTGGGGCAAATGTTTGCGACATGTTGAGCGTATTCTTTTCAGGAACCGTCTTCTGAGCAATAATCACAAACGCACCTAACCTATAATGAATAAAGGTCAATCATTGCTAAGCTAGTTTAAAGATGTTGCCATGTATGTTCATCAGTTTTTTTATTAATAAAACAATGACATGTCCCTTGTAATTCATTTTGATAATTCCACTGAACTTCCCTGTAAATTTAACCTCGTCACCAAGAGAAGACATCTGAATAATTGAGAGAAAGAGAAAGAGAAATGAATATCTGAACATGATGTGCCAAGCAATTATTTAGATAAAACGAACGTCGCCTTGCAAATGCTCGATGTGATTTTCATACAGAGCTAATATCAATAATTTAAACGAAAACTATATATATATATATATATATATATATATATATATATATATATATATATATAAATTGGTTCCTATCGGATGAAATGTGAACTCAAGCATACATAATAAATTTGCGAACATATATTTTTAAAATTTGTTAACTATTTGTTAGGTTATATTTGTCACTACATATTGAGATTTCAAAGTACTCGGACGTAATTAACAGTATTTTGTTTTCTTAATCAAATTCCGTCTAGCCTCCCAACAAATAATAAATACACTCCATGAAGTAATGCTACTAGTTACCCAAAATTTTCAGATCATCAAGTTTACTGGTGGTAATAGGTTCAGTTACACTGAGCTTGTACATTATGTTTGTATAGGCAATATCGTATAACCTTCAGTGAATGAGTGTTGAGAATTCGATACCGCCAGAATTGATTGTATAAGCGATAAAGTTGTCTCTTCTTTAGTACGATTTTTTTTTTAATCTGGCGGCCCAATACAGTATAACACAGTTATAACAAACCTTCTTAAGATTCCAACATTTACTTTCTGTAAAGTGCAATATCACTATTAAAAGAAGAAATATTAAAGTTATCATGCTTAAAAACAAAGTTGTAATAAGCCAAGATATATTACTGATCATTCTGTTCGGTAATAAAGTATGTTAGATACAGGGGCTACCTAAACGATTATGATTTCTACTAATCCTAACATTCATACTGATATATACGACACCTCTTTACTATTGTACCCCCTCAAACTACAACAATGCAACTCTTCCCATGGCAGAACGACCGTATTGTTACCGAGAGTCCTTACATAGTTATACAACAGAGAGCGGTTTTGATAACAGCCTTTCCGCTTATGACCATAGATTTTGCTCCGTGGGTTGACTGATTTAGAATATTTGACTAAGTTTACTTGAAAATGCAAGTGTAACAGATATGGTAAGGTAACTGAATTGTGACTTTTATAATCCCATTCAAACTATTACTAAAAATTGAAAAGTGCATAAAATTAATGAAATACATGGAAGTATTTGCGAACTCTTCTAGCAGATTGTACCCCTCCATCGATTTTAAAAACAAAAGTCATCAAAACTAAACACAAAGGGCTAAAACATAGCATTCTATTTATCAATTTTTAATTTCTAACACGATTGTTGCCAGGAAGATTCTAGCACTCAAGATCCTTCATCTTTCTGTTCTAACACAGCAGTTGTATTTGCCTGGTATAGTATATTTTTATCAGACAAAATGAATGATGCAGTGAATCGTCATCGAAAAGCTCCGAATAATTATCTACATTGTATAACTTTCCGAGTTGTATCAGTTTCGTCGCAGTATAAGTGTAGGGATTTGCCTTTTTTCCAGCCAGTCTTTGTCGTCTTATATAGAAGGCTTGACAAGTAAATATTTGTAACACGTCAGCACAGAAAAAATATTTCATAAAAAATACTTTGTTCTACAGTTCTTAGTAACTACAGTTTTGTTCATTCCCCCACCACTCTCTCCCTCCCCCATCTCTCTCTCTCTCTCTCTCTCTCTCTCTCTCTCTCTCTCTCTCTCTCGTGTTAACCACACTGACTGGATCAACGAAACACACCTAAAACGATTGCTTAAATTAGCTCAAATACGAAAATACATAAGGCAACCCCTTATCTCTTACCTAAAACGTGACATTGCAATGTTATTCATTTCATGTTTGAATGAGTGCCAAACTTTCATGTGACATCTGAAGAGACATGGGTACATGTTTTTCCCAATAACATAATAGGAGTATATTGTAAACAGGTATGTCTATCTTTATCTACTAGAATTTAGTGTCTATCAAAGTACATGCAGTTGGACCATACCTGCGAAAGACGGTAGACAGTGTTTATGTCTAGTTCATAGATTTTCTTTCATCAGACTCGTTGAGTGAATTTAGCGTGGAAATGAGAACGGGGCTTGCTTGTGGAATGTGGTAGCTAGCTATTTTTTCTTGCCTTATATCACTAAACATTTGCGAGAATTAATGGCACCGTATTACCTTTTTAAATTGTTGTGTATATAAAAGGGTGAAAAATACATGAATATAATCACCATACTGACATCATAATCATTGGTCTGTAAACTTACTATTTAATCTGGTGCACATTTTGTTTTCAGCAAGCGTTCTGAAAAGCATTTCATAAGGTATTTATCTTAGGTTCCACAACAGTGTAATACTAAAAAGAGCTAGTAGGATATCCAAGAGAATATATATTAGATTTGGCCAACACATAAAGGCGTGTAATGTTGTATTTCTGAACGTACCGCAATACGTACCACGGTATACTGTCATCATATCAAGGACCAAAAAAATAATTTGTAGGGGCTTGGGCCTGGGATTTTTTAAAATATACGGTTATAAAATAACAAAATTTTATCATATAATATCTATTAAGTATCAAATAATTTTCTAGATACAAATAAACTGAAATTTCTGAGCTTGAATGAAAATCGCTGACCTCTTCCTCACACGGGAAAATGGTTAGCACACTATAGAAGATGAATATGCATATTAACTGTTGTGTAAATTGTCATCTGGACACTGTAAGGAAAGTCGGGCTATTAAGCTGCAATTATAGCAAACACCCTGTACAATGTATTGTGTTAATCTCGGAGAACTTGCTGATACAAATAGGAAATGTTGACCTTATTAGCTAAACTATTACTAGAACAGGAAGGGAAAATTTCAGCTTCATTATTTAATCTGTTATAAACACAACTATTTCGTAACCAAATATGATGTGATCAAAATCTGTGTGCACATAAATCATCGGAGAGAGAGAGAAATACAGAGAGAGAGAGAGAGAGAGAGAGAGAGAGAGAGAGAGAGATGATATTTCTGAAGGTTTAGGTATAGTATTTGTGTATTAAAGTGTATTAAAGCTATCGGCAAAACGTGAGGGAAGGTTGAGCGTATTCTTTCCGGTAACGGTCTTCTAAGCAACAATCACAAACGTACCTAACCTACAAGGAATAAAATTAAATAAGTGCTATGCTGGTTTATAGGGGTTGCCATGTATGTTCATCAGTGATTTTAAATCACACAGTGGTATGTCCCTTGCAATTCATTTCAAGAATTTCCTTGAACTTCCCTTTAAATTTATCTCAGTCACCAAGACAAGACAAATAAATAAATGAGAGAGAGAGAGAGGAGTATCTAAACATTATATGCCCAGCAATTTTAGAGAAAATGAAAGTTTCATTTCGATTGTTCGGTGTGATTTTCATACAAAGCTAATATCAATAATTGAAATGAAAATTATTTTGATATATTTACGTTAATATCAAAATGGGTCGGAATCAGGTGAAATGTGAGCTGCACATATATAATAAGCTTGTTAACATATATACTTAATTTCGTCACTATTTATACGTTTGTATTCGTCAGTAAATGTTGAAATTTCAAAGTATTCGAATGTTTGTAATATGTTCTTAATCGGATTCCGTCTTGCCTCCATGGTAATAGATATACTTAAAGAAGTAACGGGATTCGTTTACTAATATAATACAGGTCTTCAAACTCCTTGTTGGTGACCAAAACAGGTTCAATTACATAGAGCTGGTACATTTTGTTTGTATAGACCATATCGTATAACCTTCGATGAATGAGTGTTGAGAATTTAAGTCCATACTGATGGTAAATGCGAAAAAATTCTCTTCTTTAATATGAGGAGTCTTGTTCTGGCTGTACAATGTAGCATAACACAATTATAACAAACGTACTTAACACTTCAACATTTACCTTCTTGTATGTGTAATAGACAATACCACTATTAATGGAAGATATATTAAAGTTATGATGTTTATAAATGACGTGATGTAGGAAACAAAGTTAATAAGGCAAGGTATATTACTAAGCATTCTGTTTGGTAATAAAGTATGTTAACTATAGGGGCTGACTAAACTATTATGATTCCTATTGATCCTATACATTCGTACTGGTATATACTACACAGCTTTATAACTGTACCCAGCAAACTACAACATTGTAACTCTTCTCATGTCAGAACGATCCTTTTGTTGCCGAGAGTCTGTACATAGCTGTACTACTGAGAGCGGTTTTGATAACAGTACTCGTACAGGTAGGTTTAATAAAAACAGATTTTGCCCCTTAGGTTGACTGGCTTAGAATACTAAACTACGTTTACTTCAGATTGCAAGCGCAAAAGAAGTACATGTTAAATCGCAAAATGATTGGGACTTTCCGAATAATGTCTGTATACACCATAAAGGAAAAAGGTCGGTCTATCGATTGAGAGTGAGTTAATTAGGTAATAGAGAATCCGTTAAAGTTTTCGAATGTGCCGTTTAAAATCCCATTCAAATGACTGCTAAAAGTTTTAAAGTACATAGCATTAATTAACCAAATGAACGTATTCGCCTACTCCTCTTGCAGAGTGGAACCCTCTACCGATTTCTAGAACAAAAGGCATCAAAACTAAAAATAAATGCTACAACATAGCATTTTTTTAAAAAATCAACTTATAAATTCTGACACGATTGTTCCCAGGGACATTCAAGTACTATGATCGTTCTGTTCTAACACAGCAATTGTATTTGCCTGGGATAGTATATTTTTTTCAGTCAAAATGAACGAGGAAGTGTATCGTCATCGATAAGCTCCGAATAATTATGTACATTCTCTAACTTTCGGTGATGTATCAGTTTCCTTGGAGTGGAAGTGAATGTTCACCTCATTAACGCCGAAGTAAACAGACATCATATTATTGGATTTCTGGTTAGCTAGCCGTGTCAAGTCCTAGAAGACAACACAGATGTGCAGGGACGCTTACTGCTGACAGCTCTCTGTTAGGAGTCTGTGGTCATGGCTTGGAAGGTCATGGTGCTCTTGCCCCCATCCGCTTCATGAAGTTGAGGATGTGGGTCTCCGCCACTAGTGACGGTGTTTTAGCTTGCATCGAAAAGATATGGTTTGAGAGCGCGACCATGAATTAGCCGCAGCTTTACCTTGAAAAATGCTGTCAGCGTCGATGTTTTTACTGGTTATCGCGATTGTCTGTTTGTCCAGCGCACTTCACTGTAAAAGGAAAAGATTGTTTTCATTAAATAATATTTAAATGCAATCCTTATACCATTTATAACCTACACATTTATATATATATCAAAATAAGCAAATCTTGAAAACATAACAACGGAAAAATGGTTCTGGAATCTATCCAAAGAGGTGGTGTGTGTGTGTGTGTGTGTGTGTGTGTGTGTGTGTGTGTGATTTGTCGGAAGGTAATTGTAGTATAAGGCCTCTATGTTTGGCAATATTATTACTAATTTTTATTTACGTCTACCAAAGAAGCGGAACGTATGATGTTATAAGGTATTACCACCCATCTTCATGTAGCGATTTCGTTTTGGAACTAGAACTATGCCAAACTGAAACATCTGACGTTAATAAGATATATACATAGCTAATAGTTAGGATGTGAAAGAAGTCTGTCGCTTTGAGGGTCAAAAAGTGAAACGTTGATGACATTGTTACTGAAAGAAGGAACATGGTTTCCACACCATAGCAGCAATACCATTTGTTGAACATCGCAGAAATGGGCAAAGTTTTTGTACGGCTCGAACTTTATTAGCATATTGATATCGATTGGTGTCAAATGATCAAATATCAAGGTAGTTTTGGGTTAAAAGTGAACATGGTTTATTACAAACACTTCAGTTCTCACCCACGTGTTTCCAACAAAGTTTCTGGATGTGTTACACGTTGGGCAAGAAAATGTTCTATTGATTTCGGAATTAAAAGTTGAACCACCAGGGTTTTATTGACCTCAGGGAAAACATTTATCTTTTCTTCACACATTTTCATTCTAGAGCGAGCTCCTTAACCAAACATTGCTTATGGCATGACCTGGAGTAATACAGAATTGTAAGGACATTGGGATCCAAATGTCAGGGATTAAGTTCTTGGTGAGTCTATAACGAAATAAAGTTCATGCGCAGCAACTCATTTTCAAGACCGCATACCTTGACCAATGATCGATGTCATTAACATCCTTTAGTCAGCGATTTTATTCCTGAGTCAACCATACCCTGTTACTCCACACATATACTATGCTTGTACTCGACCATTTTGTTTAAGTTTAAAATACCAAACCGCTTGAACATTGTGCACTAGGCCATTACCAAATCTGGGCATAAATTAGAGCAATAAAAATAACCGGAATGGAACAGTATTATTATCTGTAAAGAGGAGCTAAAAAGCGGGAAGCATCATATGTTTTCGATGAAAACATTTGAAACATAATTCGCAAATTTTGACATTTCATTTATGTAACAATATTTTAATTGTTTATGATATTTTAATACCAGCATAAAGATATCATTCAGGTTTGTGTTTAGTTTTGTTTCAATATTATTGACAATGCATTTTGGTATCTAGCAAGATCATAGACGATATTAACTGGAGAAAAGGTGTTTGCACGCTATTGTCTATGAGTGTCTCAGCAAAATACTTAGTTTTCGTTGTCCAGCTTTTTAACTAAAAGCAGCTGCTGGAGATTATTACCATGTATGTGGTAGAAGATTATTCATATTTTAACAAAATAGTCGAACTTTTGACAGTAAAAATGTAGTTTTCTGGGACGTCGGATGTAGGTATGCCTGATAAGCCATGATTGAAACGTAAGAGAATATTAGTCAATTAATTAATGATGGATAAAACATGTTAAAATATAGATATTGGTGATAGTTAATGTAATCAGTCTGTCTCTTGAACCTCAACATTTGTATTATTCGGGAACATCCCTGAGTAAAAGAGATCAACTAAAGATTTTTAGAATTAAATATGGCTCTGTTAGCGTGAAAGATGAATGTACAGGGTGACAGCAGCCGTATGTGTGGAGGGTATATGTATGTTGAAAGTGCTGAAATAAAACAAATGCATCTGTTGCAGAAAATACAAAAGTTAGATTTTGAAAGTATTTTGTACTCACACCTCATGCATACACATTTTAGTACTTTCACACACTTAAACCCCCATATATGTATATAGAGTCAAATATTTCAAATCAGAATAAAATGATTTATGCTACAGTAAAAGAGAAGACACTAACAGTGCTCACTAAATGTCTCTACTCTTGTGCATGAAACCGGCACCCGAATTGTGTTGCTTTTGCATTTGGGCAAAAGATCTTATGCAGAAAATAGTACAAACGTAAGAATTTGACATTATATGCACCTTCTACCTTCAATGTGGAATTTAGACGTTTGAAGATAGGATGAGAATCATTGACACAAGACAGAAAGTACCTGTCTTAGTTAATCGAATAAAGGTTTTGAAACAGTTTCTATCTATCAGGCAGGTGATACAGTTGAATGTTTTTAAAAAAGTCATAAGAAGCTCAGTGTCTCATATCACCGTCATGCATGCTTAATCATTGTGGTCGCTTCTTTCTAATTTGAGGTCAGTTCTTTACTAAAAGCAGCTTAAACTCAAGTGCTTTTTGATTGATGTGTTTGAATGTTAACTTGCTTTTGTTTCCCAATAGAACATTCATAGAGTTGTGTCCTGTTTAAAACAACTTTAAGTTCCAAACAATTCAATTGTGTATGAAACTTCAATAATTTTTTAACATCTCTCTAATTTGTGACAGCTGATGTTCTGTTATATTATTACTCTAATTCCCCTCATTCCTATCAAAACATATCTTGCTATTGTCCTTGTTGGATCATAGCCCATGTGCCTACTTGAGGTTCACAATGAACAATGTGCGTACCGACAGCGTCAACGAAACATACCCCAAAACAGTTGCATATATAACAACATTATCTACAAAAACAGGTACATACATGTACCCGTATATCTCTTACCTATTACGATGTGGTCTGAAATGTTATTCACTTAATGTTTGGACAGTTGCCAAGATGATATGACATGTAAAATGACAGGTATTTTGACGTGTGATATGCATGCAGTGTGTGCAGGTTTGTCTTTTTACCTATGCTAGAATTTAGTATATATTAGAGCAGCATTATACCTGTTGACAACATACATTAGCTAAGCTATCACAATGTAAACTAAACGCACATTTACCTATCCTGTACGTGTGCAACTGGATGACTTTTCTTTCTCTACAAAATCGAATTTGACATTGGAACTTGAACGGATCTTGATTGTGGTATGTAATATATAAACACTTTTGTCTGATTCTTACGGTTATTAACATTTTCGTTCAGGTGTATGTAAAGTGGTACTAAATACACTTTGAAAATCACGATTGTAAAAAGAGTGTGTCTTTATAATATATTATAATTATGTTGTTCTTCCAGTAAATGGTAAACTGAATCTATGGTACAAATGGGTATGTAGGTTCCATATTAAAATGCTGATATATGAAGTTTTCTTGACTTAGGGAAAGATCGATCAATCTGAAAGAAACCAGAATACATATATATTACGTCTGTTGGTCTGAAATATGTATAATTATCTTGCTCCGAGAATATATAACCACTTCATAGGCTACATACAAGTACAATTTTAAGCTCTTGAGTAAGTTCTTTCTGTTGCTTATCCACATTCACTGTTTGAATATGACATCTGTGTTCTAGATATGTATACAATAATAAACGTTTGGCTGTAAAGGAGAGTGTGATTTAGGTTCACATGGAATGCCAAGAAGAAGAAATTTTGAATATTTACACGAAATCAAGCAGCAATCTTGCTTGTTGTTTTGGAATATTTAAGAAAATAAATCAGGAAAAAAATATATATTTATAATTATGGTGTGAATTGAGAAATCCAAATCTGTCTCTGTCTGTCTGTCTGTCTGTCTGTCTGTTTCTCTCAGCACAAACGCGCATGATAAATATGGGACTGTCAACTTCAAGTTTGCAAATTACTATTTAACATTCCAGTGATTTCTGCCAGTAATAGACACATTAAATGCATCTGCCACTCGTGGAACCTGTTGTAGGCTCCTGCAAAGATAAAAAATTAGTTCAGGAGTAGGGAAAAGGGGGTACATGGCAGTATATTGGATGTGAAATGCAGTGGCCCTGAACTCTCCCCAGTACGTCCCGTTGTATTCGACTGTGTATTCGAATGGTTTGAGTCCGTTGTGACCTGGTAGGCGCATTGGGTGACTGAGCATGAAGACGGAGGAGACATTCATTAAGGGATGGGTCCAAAGAGAATTTAAAAGTTGTACTGCGTCTTTTTCAGCGTCCCGGCCTGTACAAGCTGCCGTTTATCTTTCTATTTTTCTAAGCCACTTCCGTGTTTGGTGGCGGTGTCAATGCCTCCTTTGAGGGCAGTGTCACCAGCTATGACAACCTCGACGAGCGCTGCTGCCTTGCTTGGGGAAGCCAGAAGTGGCAAGCAGGACAAGGACGTCAGTGTTTATGCAATGATTTCTGGGAAGAAACCTCACGTTTAAGGTGAACACCGCGTTTTATTGACTTATAGGTGCTTGACCTGGGTGTTTGTTAGCATGATGTAGGATGTGCCATTCACACAATTTTTTCATTGGATCCTCGAAGACGTACAGGATGATGTCAATAGCCCTTTAATTAGCAAATTTAATCTTCTTGATATGGGCATTAAATACAGTCCCACAACAGACTATGTTAGATGGTCTTGGCTGAGCGTAGATTGGATGGAGGCCGGCAAGGTCTATTTAGCTTATCTGGAAGCCTGAGTTCAAATTTTGATAGTGGCATATACTGGTCTAAATTGGTGGTAAGTTCGATGCAAGTGGTTCTTGGTATAGTAAAAAGGTATTCTGTCGGCCTTCTGCGGGTGGCAGTTGAGGCGGAGGTTCACCTCAGTAACACAGTTTATAAACTATCACCTGATTGGGCTCGTGCTTAATTAGCCGTCTTACAAACTTGAAGACAACACATGAGTGCCGTGGCGCAGAGATACCCAGCTGGGCATTTATTTGTTAGGAACGCTGTTGACAACGCCCTGCAAGGAGTTTGCGGTCAAAGCTTGGAAGGCTATGGTGCTCATGTGGCCCCCCCCCCCCCCGTCTGAAGTTAAGCATTTCGGTCTCCCCCGCTAGTAGCGGTGTTATAGACATCATGAAAAGGACGAGCTTCGAGAGTGCAAACTTTACATTAATCGCGATATTAGTCGAACAATATCGTCAGCGTTGATACTATTTCTGGTTAGTGCGATCATCTTCTTGGCACCAAAGATTACCCAGCGCACATCTCTGCAGAAACCAGATATTGTTTTAAATAAATAATATTCATGTTCAAAGTTACATATAAGTTCATAAAGATTACAGTCTACATTACTGATATCATTAAAATAAACATCTTTTCCAAATAAGCCTCTGGAAAACAGGCGATGGAAACAACCTCAAAGTGAGTAATGTGTGTGCGAGCGGGACGGTAACGCAATATTGATGCTAAAGTGTAATTTACTTGTACGTCTGCCAAATAAGAGAAGGGTATCTTATGGCGACAGACCATTCATCATTCTGTTCGGATTTAACTTCAAAACAAAATATCTACTTAAGTGAACCAACTACTGTTAACAGTCTGTATAATTAGCTAACAATTAGGATGGGAAAAATGTTTATCGCTTTGTTGTTAGAGGTCATGGTCATTGTGACAGAAAGGAGAAATATGTTCTTATAATAGTATTAGCTGTACATCACAGATATGGACCAACGTTGTGCATGGCTTGCACGTTATGTAATAAAGAAGCATATTGATTCCAGAGGGTGTCAAACGGTCAAAATACTAAGGCTTTAAGTCGAAATTGGTTTATGCACAAACATTTTAGTACTTGATAACATATCTGCACCACAATGTGTGAAGATCTTATACATATGGCTTCTTGTGCTGACGATCAAAGCATTTGAACTTTGGTATGCTAGAAGATTCTTATAGCAAAATCAGTGCATCATTTGGCTTTTATATATACCTAATCATCGCGGTCGTTTCTTTCTTACTGAATGTCAGATCGTTACTAAGAACAGCTTACTCCCAAGGGCAGACTTAAGAGACAAAATAAAGGACCAGGAATCACTAGACTACACATGAGTTGTTAAGCAAATAAATTCAACTGATTATTTTTTATCATCGCGAAATTTTGCATATAATTACCGACATAAAATTTTTTATTTTCGGAGAAAAGCCAAGGCATACGTTTAACAAAATGGATATTGGAAATTGGAGTTTGCTGTGAGTAAAAAATAAAGAGACAAGAGGATGACAGACGGAAAAGATGGTGTACATACGAAACTACAAAATGGAGGTGTTTTTTCGCTACATTATCAACAAAGACACTGTTGAGATGATTTCAAAATATCCTTGAAGCTATACCGTTTTCTGCTGTATCAAAAGTAAAGACGAGTGACATGAAACTGGTGCTTTGTTTGCCATCTGATCACAACTAGTCAGCAATCTGACAACCCTCCCAACGGACATGAATGCGGAATTCACTATCTGGAAGAGGAAATGCACTGATGCACACATGACCAACCCGGATGAGATGAAGGAAAAATTATTTAAAGACCTGGAATCTTTTAATGCAGATGTACTAAAAACAGACAGGCTCATCATTCATGTTGCCTTAAATGCCACATTTTGGACAGATTAACAGGCATGGCCAGTCATCATCGGCAATATTGTCATTGGGAAATACAGCAACAACTGACTCCACCTAATGAAGGCATGCACTAAACAAATAATACATAATATAAAGATGGTTTAAACACTTGATAAATACACTAAATGAACTCTTAATATGGAGGCAAGTACTAGACTGACCCAATTAGAACACAACATATCTCTTGCTGATCCACCGACACTAAAACTGAGAAAGCAATTGATCTTATGTTAAATTACAAAGCATCTGGAGCAGATGCTATACTGTCTTCAGTCTATAATGGTGGATAATCACACAAAATATAGAAATTGATTGGACTCTTCCAGTCAACTTGGACTCACGAAAATATACCTCAGTATTATAAGAATGCAAAGAATGCTCACAAGGAATCACTCGATAACCATCGGCACATCGCCATGCTGTTTCACAATCCTCGCCAGAATTTTGATGAATCACCCCGTACGCCATATTCATAACGGATCCCTGTCTGAGAGTCAATGTGTCCACATGAGAAGAAGAGGCATCACATACATGGTGTTTGAAGCTCATTATCTCCAGGATATATGCCAGGAACAGACCTTCAACCTGTACACAACATCTGTCAAGAGGATTCTGGAAGATCATAGCAACATTTTATTGCCAAGAGAAAATTTCAGCTTGGCATGCTCGCTGAAGTTGTGAACAACTGTGAATAATTTGAACCATTCCAAACCATCAAGTATTCAAGCATGACAAGCTGTTTACCCCAAACTTCTTCCGTATCATGCTCTCTGCCATACGTAAAAATGCATTCTGTGACTATGACCCTGAGATCAAAATAGGATCCCGGAATAATGGCAAGCTTTTCAATTTGAAGAGACTACGAACGAACACAAAATTACAGTCAATGACTGTTTGCGATAGCTTTTTTTTTTTGCTGACGATTGTTCCGTGAATGCCAGTTCTGGTTGTGACTAACATCATACATAACCTATTTCGTTTAAGTGAAAATTTCAGTCTCACATTCAGTATCACGGATGCAGAAGTTATGGACTACCTGCTCCAGGAACGTCTTACGTTCATCCAAACATTACGGTGAATAGTCAATCCTCCAGGTAGCAGAAAAGTTCAGGGACCTCAGAAATACTCTGTCACGTGCTGTCCACATCGATAAAAAAATCAACGCCAGCATTGCGACGGTAAGCGTGTTTTTGTTAGACTGTGCATAAATGTGTGGGAGCTCAGAAGCATCAGTCTGCAAATACAACCGGAGGTCAACAAAGCGGTTGTGCTGTGAAACCTCCTTTATGAATGCAAAACCTTGAGCGCTGTACAGATGTCATACCAAAAGGATGAGCCAGTTTCATATATGGCAACATAAAGTCGGACAGACTGAGGTTCTCACATGGGAGGAGATTCCAAGCATCCACACTCTACTGATGAAATGACACGTCACCAAGATGTCAAAAGAGTGGCTACGAAATATATTTTTATATGGCGATCTGAAGAAGAGAAAGCGATCTCAGGTAGGTCACAATAACGGCTTCAGAACTCTTTTAAGTCATCAGTGAAAGGATTCAACATTGCTGCTTGGTCTTGGGAAGGATTCACATTGATCTTAAGTCTTGTGAAGATGTCTCACAATAAGTGTTCAATCCAGCGCAGTCTCATCTATACTGGAGCTACCGATTATGAGCTGAAAATAGCAGCATAAATCTTGCTATTTCAGCTCTTTTTCTATTGATCAAACAACCCCAGGCGGCATCTCAGACAGTTCAGAGCACAAACTGGTCTGATCAGCAACTTACGTGTGCACATAAATGCATCTAGTTAGTGATGTCAGGTCGTCATATAACAACAAACAACTGCACTATATATGTAGAATTTGCAAACTGAAGTCAACAGGATGATTAGTATGCATGTGTGTTTCATGCAAATAGTTACATACGTTTTTGTGATCATATAAATGTAATAGGATACTCGGCTGCTGACAGTTATGTGTATGTTTGTGTGCGGCGGTGGGGGGTGGGGAGCTTTGTGCCAATGTATGCCGATTTAGTGATTATCTTGCTGCAAAAAGGGGAGCATCTAGTCAGTGTGGTCAGGTTGAACGCCGAATGTCTTCACATCAGTTGACGATAAGGATAGCTGCAAATATGTTGCCAGATTCAATTATATTTTTTTCTAAATTTGTTGGCACTGACGACGTAGTACCGGCAATTTCATATTCAAACGGCTATCGAAAAGACACTTGAGGAGTCAACTATTACGATATTATTTACGAAACTGCTATAACTTGTTAACATCTGTCTAAATTAACTAAGACCTCTTGGTAACTTCGATGACAATTCTAAAAATTTGTATTGTGTATAAAGTTCGTAAACGGGTGACCCAATGGAGGCCAGTTCTTGAGACCTCCATATGCTGTAGGTGTTTATATACTTGCGAATTTATTTATTAGATAAAATCACACAGAAAGCTGATTTAACATCATTCATACACATGCATTTTCCATATGATATTAATTTTGCAATATACGTTATGATATTGTAAACTTGTACGGCTAGAGTTATGCAAATTATGTAAATAATCGTGTGTTTCATCCGTTTAACGAAAGGATAAGTTTTTACGAGAGGTGAAACAATGTATATTATATGTTTTCATTTGCGCACTGAAGCTCCCAATATGTACGTTTTGGCAATATGCTTGAACTTAAAATTACCGCATTGCTATGAAATATACACTATTATATTAAAAATTTTCTTATATGTTCCACTTAGAACATTTGACTGTCTGACATTTTTAAGAAGCAAATACAGAAGAGGAGGTTTCATAAAAGAGTATATAAATCTATGATACATCTGAGCCTTTGTCCAGATTAGAAATGTGGGAAGTTTTGAAAAGTTTGGGTTTATTGTGGAAATGTAACAGTTGATGGTATATTACATTATATCTCTTGTTCTAATAATTCTTAATTCTTTATCGTCACCTAGTTTGATTAAGGTCACAACTATTATAAATAAGTAAGAGTTTCATGTGCGTAGCAAATGTAGAAGAGGTCGGATTCTAGGTTGAAAAAATGGATTTTATGACACTGAATATAAAAGAGCCGAACATAGCACTAGTTAGTAATTGTCTGAAGCTAACATTGACTGAATGTCAGATGATATTCAGTTTTATTATAAATGTTTTGGTCACATTTTGCCTTTCTTCCATGTTAGAACATTTGACTAGGAAATAGTTTTAAAACTGTAGTACAGAAATGGATATTTTAAAAGAATTATACTTAGTTCTAGAAGAAATCCTAGCCTTTGTCAAGTCCAGAGATGTCAGAAGTTTCCAAAGTTTTGATTATTGCACACATATATGAGCTGATGCTATATTAAATTATAACTTTAGTTCCCTCATTCCATTCTATCTATCTGGCATTACTCTCCAGGTAGGATTCTCATCAGTGTGTTAATATCAGCTATGACTAGAGTCGCAATGAACACTGTCCATACGGGCTGGGCCAGCGAAATAAACCACAAAAGGTTGCATTGATGCCGCTAATATCTATGAACCTATCTACATACATGTACCCGCCTATCTCATACATATTACAATGTGACCTTGCGATGTTTTTCATTTCATGTTTGTATAGTTGCCAAGATAATATGACATTTGAAGAGACACAGGTATGTTGACGTGTGCTATACATGCATTGTATATAGGTCTCTTTACCTATACTAGGATTTAATGTATATTAAAGCAGTACTATACATGTAGAAGACGTAAATTAGTTAAACTGTCATAATGGTAACTAATTCGGAAATTTACGTATCATGTATGCGTGCAAGTTGAGGACTTTTCTTTCTGCGCAATCGACTGATTGAATTTGGCATGGGAAATTGAATGGATATTGCTTGCGTTATGTAATTAATACCATTTTTTTCTTGTTCTTACAGCAATAAACATTTGGAAAAATGAATGACATTACATTAAATTATAAGATATTAGTGACGAGTATAAAATGGTAATAAATATACGTTCTGAATCACTAATAACATGAAATATATATGAATAATATATCTCAGTTTTATCGTTCATTCAGCAAATAGTAAACTGAGTCAATGGTACAGCTGGATATGTTATTTCTTTGCCCTAAACTTAATGGATCCGATACATTTTCTTGATTTTTGCACATTATGCTATTTTTCTGAATACTTTCAATGTCATTAATTTAAATTAATCCACTCAAAAATAGTGATACAAGAAATATATCATATGCCATACCCTGAAAATGAAAAAGACTTAATGCATCACAACTTGCTAAGGATATGTTTTTCTTTCTTGACGCACTGGATAAAGAGGAGAATTTGTTTGATGTACGTATATTTGCTAAATGACTTTTTTATACTGACACACCTTGATTCTGTCTTACACTGGTGTTTCGTAATTAATGGACCTGGAGAAAGCAAAGTCACATTTCAAACCTCGAATAACTTTCTCGATAAAAAGTACAAAATCACTAGCTATTCGCTTGTATTGGATATGTTGGTCTGTTGGGGGAAATTCGTTTCAACATTTAAAATTTGCTGATGTGGATACAATTTCCCGATTATAAAGGCAAGTACTAAATTTCTGTACTCTGTGAGCATCTACAGTAATAGACTTCAGTGTGTATAGACAATACAGAAAGAAAACATCACGATACACGGTCGAAACTGTCAATTAGTGATGTAGAGGATTCTTGAAAAATTTCGTAATGCAGTACATACATATATTACACCCCAGTGTTAATATGAAACTTTAGTAAAGCCAGATGTAATACCTTCCTTTAATTAATGCATACTAAAGTTTACTAAATATTAATGCTCTGATAATGTTTCCTTTCCTTGATCATTGGCCGAGAGAGCCTATATTATAACCCTGAGTACTGCGTCAATCTTCTGTAAACAATTGAATGTTGCCATTCTTGATACTCCATTGTCTCTCAGATATTAATCCATCTTAATATTTAAGCTTCTGCTGTTGATTTTTTGAAGAATGGCTTCTGATGACTGGCAGCGTATGTTTAGATTCAACTGTTTTAGTTTGACTTCAATCGTGGTATTCAAAACATACTTGTGTCAATATCTCAGAGACATAATTTTATGGATCAAAAAGTCATTATAATCGTCAATTTTAAAAACCATTCTTTATAGCACAATAATTGTCGAGGACACTTAATGCATTATTCAGAGTTAAAGATATACGATTCATTACAACACTTCGTTCGCAAGCGTGTACTGTATACTATACAAGAATGTGTAAATACTACCGTCTAAAACAAGATATGTCCTCCTTTCTATGGAAAGGACTGCTTGGTTTGACCGTTGTGTTATACACCTACCTGCGCAATTATTGGGGAAAATCCCTATTTATCTTTTTTGTTTGCTTTTCTTTATGTGAATA
>JAECUM010042827.1:0-20439 GCA_016617855.1 Megalonaias nervosa
CCCCGCTTGTTACTGCGTGACATTGCATTACTGTGGCGATTCTTTCTTGTGTGTGTGTAATTGTCTGTAGTCAGTGATTTGTAACAGAGAGAGAAGAATATTTACCCTTCATAAGTTGTATTTTAACCCTGTTTTGTTGGCTATGCTACATCATAATATCATTGGAAGGGTTTATAAATTCAGATTATTTTTTGCGTGCAAATTCAGGTAAGTTAAGCGCGTATATGCTCAGTAGGTCACGCGGCATCTGTGTGCAACACAGGTAAGTTATTTTTAGATCTTACAGGTATCTCAATACATCAGCTCACGCGACATCTGTTTCCAAACGACATCCGGCAGAAATAAAATACAGGTATTTTATAAATTAAAGTAAATCCACACTACAGTTTATTTAGCTGAACCTTTGTGAAATTAAAATAAATCCACACTACAGCTTATTTAGCTGAAACGTGTGTGAATTTAAAATAAATCCACGTTTGCAGTTTACTCAGCTGAAACATGTGTAGGATTTATCACTACCGTTCACGTAAGTGGCCTGCGCGTTAGCATAGGCAACTTCATAGTAATTTCCAAACATGTATTTGTAAGAACGTACAATGGCGCAGTGTTAAAACGTTGGATTCTCGTACTCGAGGTCTGGGGTTCGAATCTCGTGACTGACATATTGTCGATGGGGATATTATTGCCAAATTTTTCTTAATAGTTGGGGCTCCGACCAGTGTCCTCTAACATCAACAGAGAAAAATACACTTTCCCACCATGTCACCACGTGGTGGGTGCACTTTTGCACTTCCGGGGTTGATTATGGGGGGAGGGTGTGCATGATCTGTTGAACGTAGAGAAGGCCCCGTTTATGTGTGTGCTGTCCCTAGAGATAAGTTAGAATTAAGTTTATGTGTTGTGCTGTCCCTAGAGATAAGTTAGTTAGGTTCCTAGAGATAAATTAGAATTAAGATTACATGTTGTACTGTCCCTTAAGATAAGTTAGAATTAAGTTTATGTGTATCCTCTGAGCTTGCTAGGGTGTCATTTGGTAACCTAGGAGTTCACATGGGGATTGTGTTTGTCTAATTTCGAATGCCCCTGAGCTTGCTAGGATGTCATTTGGCAACCTAGGAGTTCACATGGGGGTTGATTTCGAATGCCCCTGAGCTTGCTATAATGTCGTTTGGCAATCTAGGAGTTCACATGGGGCTGTGCTGTGATTATGTTTTGTAAATTTTTATTTTCAGATTCAGAAATATTTTTTATATTTTTTATTTTTATTTTATTTTCAGATTCAGAAATATTTTTTATATTTTTTATTTTTGTTTTTATTTTCAGATTCAGAAATTTGTTTTATTCTTATTTTTATTATTCTGAATCAGAAATATTTTTATTTTTATTTTATTATTCTGATTCATAAATATTTATATATTTTTTTAATTTTTATTTTTATTATTCTGATTCAGAAATATTTTTATTTTAAATAAATATTCATTATATAATGAATCAAGAAAATATTAATGCTGTTATTGTTGCTATTAAGCAATTACAACATAACGGTATAAAAATTTCTGATGAACTTAATCCTGACAAAAATTATGTGTGATTTTGAATCATCACAATTTCGAAAATCCGAAAACAGATATACACAGGTAATGTTACAGTCGTTGGCAGCAGTTGCAGATGCTCGGGTAAAATTATTTGTTCCCCTTGCACACTCAATCGAAAAAATTAGGTCAGAATTATCTCACGAATACGAAACAAAATGACTTGTGAACGCTTGTATAAGACAGTTGAAAACGATTATGTCCGCGAACGAAGCCGCGGCGGAAGACTACTCTACCCACAGTGAAAGTGAAAGTGAATGTAGTGACAATGAAACCAACGGTGTCACCGTGACTATCTTATCAGCTGCTAAACAAGAGGGATAATTTATTTCTAAATACAGTAAAAAATAATGTTTATTTTTTATTCTTTATTCTGATAATAATATTCACTCAGAATCAGATTATTTATTTTTTATTCTGATAATAATATTAACTCAGATTTATTCAGATAATTTATTTGACATTTTTTTTTTGTTCTACGAGCGTAAGATCTGTGATCTCACATACAGATTTACGTTTAATGATTCTCCTTGTAAATCCAAAAGGTGTCTTTGCTGATCAACAAGCTTAAAATTTATCCGCGATAACAGTGGATTATGACATCGTAAATAAACAGGGTTAATTGGTTCTGATACAATTAAATACCCTGGGTGGACTTGAGGGGTAAATGTGTATAAAATGTATCCTTGCTGAGCTTGATTGGATCGCTGTAAATCTACTTGATAACTTCCATCGACGACGTCACATACTAGATTGACTGTGATCGTTGATGTTATATTTACAATTACCGGTGAAACATGACGACCTCCACCGTATAGATCATTATCGTGTTTGAGAATACCTGGTGCTGGGTTTATTGTTTTCCATGATTAAAGAATTTTTGGAAAGATAGTATCTATAAGTGTTTTATCTGGAAAATTTAGCTCGGAAATACGAAATTCTGGTAAAATTAAATTTGGATCGTTAAAATTAACCCGATCATGTTCTTGATATATTTTTTTTAAGATCGTCCTCGAATTTTATCTTCTCGATGATAACCCTGATGGTTTAATATATATCTGACCTGACCTGATTTAGGTGCTTGGTAAACTCGATAAATTGCTGCAATGTATCATCGTTGTAATACTGTGTTAAAGATTTAATCAAATTAGGTAGATCATCATATATTTTATAAAATTCAGATCTGAGCGCATCGCCGAGTAATCTAGTCCACTCTATGTTGCCAATTTTATCGTTGTACTGAAACTTATACAAACGTGTACCTAAATTAGGAATCTTTTCATGCCCGATGATAAAATAATTTTCGTCAACATTAAATATCCGTGGATATTTTTGTCGTTATTTTGGAAGTTGTATAAAAAAAAAAAAAATTCCGTTGTAAGAAATTCATCTCTGGTGGGTTCTCGAGGTCCTTGATAAGCCGGCGGAATCTCAGGCCATCCTAATACAGTTCTAATCGATGACTGATAAATATTTACGGTGTAATCCGGTTAATAAATTTCTATAGCGGATGACAACGTTGGTTCGTGAACAGTATTGGCTATCTTGGATTCCTTGCCCGTTATAGATTTGATTCTGCGCTTGAATTACTCATTGATCTGTTCGATTTGATAACTGCCCGTGGGAATACTAAGAACTTACCAATCGGGAGTTCCATCGCCGCGATTCTTATTCGAGAACACCAGTGAGTTGTTTGGCTGCAGCCCACCAAACGATTTTGATCTAATATTTGGCCAGCTATAATAAACTCGCAACTGTGCTAACGCTATTTCGGTAACTCGAATCACATTTGGAAAAACAATACTGAATTCAGGATTGGTTGAACTCGCTGATATCATCGTTGTTTTTTGCGGTGCTGTATTAGTGACGATTCGTTGCAGCAGTTCCATCGTTGACGAGATTATTATTAACTTGTTGATTTTAAATCAGGAATTTTTTCTGGTTTTAGTGCCTCGTTGTAAATCTCGATTATTTTTGTGAACTAATTATGTGATATTATACTGTCGTTGAGGCACGACGAAATCAACGATGATAACTTCGAGTACGCTAACGTCACCGCGTGCAGTTTTATTGTGTACTCATGTAATTTCGCGTTTGTACACGTCGATATTTTTTTTGCGATCATATTAAGAACACCAACAATTGTTGTTTCAGCTGAAACACAAATTGTTACAACTGCCGGTGACGTCATCGTTACCGCGGACAGTAATACACCAGTGGACGCAATGATCGCAGATGCTCAATACACAACTACGTCGATGACAACTGCGCGCTTGCGATATATTTTTACTTCTGCGCTGTACTCGTATTTTTCAGTTTGGTTTGTAACTCACATACTTGATTGTGTCTGTGTTGGTTAGCGTCGAACATTATACTATATTAAGTAATCAATTGAGGTGTTTCAGCGATAAATTCAAGACTCCACCAGTAAGACGCTGCGGTTAATTTTTTATCAGATGGTTCCAGTATAAACATTTCTTCGGCATCTTTGTTTAACACTACAGATACAATTCCAGAAAAATTATCGGTTGAATGACGCCATGGAAATGTGGTAAATATCCTAAATTTTGCAGAGCTGAACACGGACAGCCTGTACACACCAGTAACCGTAGCGGTATGTTTGATAGTGTTATCGTGCGGTGTTCATGTTGATGATCCCGATGATATTGTGTATACGATATTATTGATCTGCGCGTGAGGAATTTTGACGAGATTAGTTTTATTGACATTATTATGAATTCCACTGATGATTTCGTTGAGTTTCGTGTTAATGTCAGCGAGTTTAATATCAGCAACTGCCGGACTTCCAAAAAATTTATGAATGGCTTTGTTTACGTTCCTACGAAAATTCAGAAACGTTTGTTCGTGATTAGAAAAGTCAGTTCTAAATGCGGTCATTCCATCATTGATCGTCGACAACGAAGATGTCATCGGGATGTTGTTATCGTCAACATATTTTTGTTTTTGCTGCGGCGTCGAGATTATCTGTTGGTTCTCCCACGTTGGTAATTTTATTGTTGTTCATGTTGAGAACGCCTGTCATTATATCACAGGTCTTTAAAACTCTTTCCGATATACTATTTCGGATCGACGACGGAGTAACACTACTAGGGACAAGCTTTCCTTCTCGGTCATACACAGCAACGAGACTTTCTCGTGTTGCTCTGTTACGAACAACGATATCGCTGATTGAAATATTACTCGTCATCAATTTTCCTTCACGGTTTTGAAATACTACAAGTTCACCAGATTCAACGTTGGCAAGATTGAGCAGGTCAGATATTTCGTCGCTGATCTGTTTTGTTACTCGTTTGAGTGGTTCTTCGGTTGGTGTTTGTTGGGTTTTAGTTTTAGCTGATCTTCCGTAAATATCTACCATTATACATTTAATGGTTGTTTAAAACGGTGTACTTGTGCAGTGTATGCGTGCACGACCATATGTGTTTGCGCTGACGAATTTAATATGGCGTCAAGGACAGCAAGTGCTTCTCTGCCACATATTGGTGGGTCGGTTATTTTTTGTGTTGGTAACGTTGAATACCAAACTGGAATTTGCATGTTGCTCACATATTTTTAAAAATTCTTTTGGTGGAGCTAACCCGTACGAATCAAAATAAACAATTCCACGTGGATCAATCGCGTATGCAACCCAATGTGTACCTGTGTTGGTGGATTCATCGAGATTAATAATACCAGTTTCAACATTGTTTGGTTTGTGTGGTAACTGATCAAGGATAAAAACACCTCTGAAGGTTTTTATGTTTAGCCGGGTAGCAGCATCAAGTAAATCAATATTGGACATTGGGAGAATCAACGAAGTGTTCCTGATATTCTTAATCCTCTTCCGGACCGCGGTAAAGTTCCCGGTAATCTTAATCCCCGTCCTTTTTTGTTGCTTTCTTTAATGCCATTCCAGCGGCAGTTCCAACAGCGCCTAACGCAGCAGCTTTTGCAACAGCTGGAGCAATTGCAGCAATTATTCCTGGAATCGCTGCGAGAAGTGAACATATTCCACCGGTTTTAACAGCATCGCTGATAGCACTCGCGGAAAGATTAAGTCGTACTCCGGTTTTTGATATTTTAGCTCCATTAAAGTGCTTGAGATGACGTTCTGTCAACGATAATTTATTCGAACCACCCGAGATTTGTCCTTGTTTTAACGATATTGTTGTTCCACAGTTATCTTTGGACGCTGATTGTAGTTTTTTAATATGAGCAGGAGTCAGACTGAGACTAACATGATGATATGACATTTATAATATCATCCTGACTTTTAAATTAACTATTACATATTTTCTACTGGGGTATCAATGACTCTCATTCGTCCACCAACACCTTCAAGTAGCATCGTTTTATAGGATAATATAACCGCGATTGCTCTGTAATTGACAATAACGCCTCTGTTTACGCGAGTTCGAAAATGTATATCAAAGACGGATTGACTGAATAAATCTAAATGTTCCAGTGAAAAATAATAGATCGGATACAGCGTTGTAAAATCCCGCTGAGATATTTGTAAACCAGTATCAACATTTTGATCACGCCCCATGAATGTCATCAAATAATGATACGCACGTGCAGCATGATTATGCTCGAAATTTAATAATATGTCCTCGGCTGGTTCTTGATGCCCATTTATCCGCAAAGAAACTTCTGTGACGCCAAGTTTGTCAAATATGATTATACTACGTGTTTGTGACTTTACTCGTGCAGCATCCTGGAGCGCAATAAATATATGTCGCGGTGCAGAGACACCATGCTGTGATGATATCTGCCATGTGAATAACCCATTAATGTTACTCTGGATAGAGTCTGCGGTCATAGTCAACCATGATAGCGTTGATTTACCACCTTGAGCCAGAAAAGAAAGCAGTTTTTGTTCTTCGGTTAGTGATAGAGTCATTGTTGGCATCCACAGCGAAAGCTTTGTCAGTGTTACTTTTCCATGAAGTACTGCTGTTGCGGCTGGATTAACTCCTTCAGCGTGCCATATTGCATCATCGTCGGTATTTTTTCGTACTAGTACAACTGTATGTTTTGCTCCGAAAATAACCTTTCTAACATTTCTGCAGAATCCAAAGATGTGTGAGAGTGGAATCGCACATGAGAAACTTTCAACATTGCCCAGCATTGATCGACGTGATGCAAATCCCAAGCTGAAATTTTTGTTCATCGATGTAACTGCATTGACAGGTCCATCCCCTGCAGCATTTCTTACGTTACTTGTATTTACATTTATGTGCTCGGGTTGATCAGTTGTGTCCTTGGCAAACATCATTGATGGACCAGCTGATCTTGAGTAATCATCGCTGTATCGCGCAAGACCAAGCATCCTTGTATCAACGTCGATGTCGTCATGGCAAATCTCGATTTCTCCTCCATCAATGGCGTATGAGGCACTTTTGAATAACGCCATGATACCATTGTTGATAAAACCAACTCGATCACCAATTCATAGTCGGTGTTATCATGTTTTACGAGTCTGCCTTCGATCTCAAGAAATTCCTCAACGGGCAGAAAATATCTGCTTGTATCTTGAACTTATAAACAGATTCGCCATCGTTGTTCAGGTGCAATTGCGTCATAAGAATAATACTGATAATCACGCACAGACTCGTCTTTGAGAACTGGTGCGTCCATGTCAAATGCGGGGTCAGACATACTTTTGAACATCTTTATTATTATCGTGTTCGTCTAACACAAAGACCACTACGTGCTATCAGACTAGCGGTTTTCAAACACAAAGACCACTACCCGTGCTAGTCTATCCTTGATTGCCGAAAATGCTTTACCGGCAACAGCACCAATACCTTTTTCACGAACAACGTCAATAGCTTTCATTCCCAGTTGCTTTGCAATCGGTATTGCTTTTGGGGCTAACCTTTTAAATAGACCCTGAACAACATCACCAAGTCCATCTCCGTAGCACGCGTTCCATGTTGGAAATCGCTAATTTATCACCCTGACCATGGTCGGTCCACGTTGAGCATTATGTATAATCATCTTATTTTCTTGTCACTGATCTAATTGCATACCGTCAATCACTGTGGTAATCATCAACTATTTCGTCGATGAGAGCCCGGTAAACATTAATGTCCATGATACCGCCTGTAAATAATCGTTGACAAATCGATGCTATCTCGTTGATGATTTCCGGGGAATTATTTCCAGCTCGTTTTCCGCCAATGAGGATTTCTAATCTGTCCACGTCGGCAAGGACGTTTTCGGGACATGGAGTAATAAAACCACTTCCTTGAGTAGCAATACCACTTCCAGTTGGGCCGGGGTCAGGTGATGGTTGTCTCCGCCGTCGAATTCTCGGTTTTTTTCTTGATGGACGTAATTCCAAATTCTTCTTCTTCTCTCTGTGCTCTTTCTTGTTTTGTTTTTTCAATAAGTTCATCTACTTCCCAGCTAAAAATATCAAACTGTTTAATATCTCTCTCAGTTCTGATTTGCGGAGTATAAGTAGCGATGCGATATATATCCCTGAGCCAATCAGCGGATCTCATTGTTTTAACATATTCGGGTTTTACGTATTTCTCTCTTTCGTGATATCCACACGCGGCAATATCAAGTAATTGGTCTTTGTCCCCGATTGCGACAATACCTTCAGACGTGAATTTATCTGTGATGTTGGTTCTACCGATTCTTGAAAAAAAATTGTTGCTGAGGTTGAGGAATTTGCGGTTGTTGAAGTGGTTGAAGATGTCCAGCAATATCAACAGGCAATGTTTTAAGAGTTTTTGTGTTGCCTCAGCTGCTGTAACAAGTTTCTTGGTTGGTTCGACAATTGGTTTAATAACTGTTCTGCACCTTCTGCAAATTCCACTCGAGATTCCTGACGCGCTTGTAGTTCCTGCTGGACAGAATTTCTCACGGGTATATATTTCTTAATTGCCTCTAGTCGCTCTCAAGCTAGTCTAGCTGAGTGAGCTTCACCGATCATTATTGATGTAATGGTTGTTTAATTACAGCAGCAGGGAGGCTGGCGACCTCGGTGTGGACGACAAAAAACAAACACGCCTACGATTGAAAATTAACACGTCAGCGTGAAGTAACCGACGAGCTAACCTCTCGGTCGGTTAGAGGCTTCCGTTAGAGTTAGTAACAACTATTTTTTTACCCGTAGGAGGAAGGTTTATTTCGGTCCAAAAACTTGGTCTGTCCAGCCTCCCTGCTGCTGATACAATTACATGTATTTCAGTAATCAGATATGGGTCTGAATCTTCTAATTCTTCCCCTAGTATAGCTAAAAATATTATACACATATAAAGGACAGTTTGAGGACTGTTTTCAGGGTGTATTTGAAAATCTATAAAGGCCCCGCTATCTTAAGTGCTCTGGGCCTCGAAAGCCATAATCCGGCCCAGCTGTCCATGAAATGACAACTCCAAAAGATAATGATGACTATTTCAACTCTGTGAAAAAACAAATACATGACACCACGTAAACAGCAAACGCAAAAGTCACCGTGAGATCAGAATAAGGAAATAGTGCGCTCCACGTACTGCTTTAATGTAAACGTATTGTGAATGACGTATTCATTCCGTATTTGCAAGTACAGAGTTATTTTTAATTGAACCTGATGACATTTTATCTACTTTAATAAGAGTAGTAGGGTAAATAGGGTCTATGGAAAATCCAGTCAAAAAGGTGTCGGGGCCCTTTGGGGTCTATGGCAATTTAACATGGGGAATTTAACATGGGGAATGTATAGGGACAATGGATTGGGCCTGTCTAGGGTCAACAGGAAAGGGAGAGGGGTGACATCACGGTACTGGGCATTGGCAACAATGTTGCAAGTGGCTGACCTCAGTCGACAGAACACTGGAAACAATGTTGCAAGAGGATGACCTGAATACGCGTGGCTACCTGGGTAGAAACAAATACAATACAGACAGAGACATAGAAACATGGTTAGAGACCTAGATATATACAACACAAACATAGATTGATTAACATTAATCTATCATACCTAAATTATACAATGGACTAAAAAATTTTAGGCAAGAGAGTAAATCTTCTCGAGGCAACGGAGTGGTCCATTACACATAAAATATACAATTGATTAAAAAAATTTAGGCAAGAAAGAGTAAATCTTTTCGGGACAGTGGAGTGGCCCTGAAAAGGTCCTTTGGTTTTTTATGTTAACACCATTCCGTTAACATAGAAGGCATCGCATAGGTCGTCGTCTCTTTCTTAAACTTCGTCTAACCTCTGGTCCGTAGATGAGGACTCGCATCAGACAGCCTTGTCTCTCCACAAGGATCCTTCTTTTCCAAACGCTCGTCTCGGTGATCCGGATGATTGTCCATGATGATTTAACATACATGGGTAAGTCCGTACGGAACAGCATCGACGATACAAGAGTAGAGGATTCAACGTTTGTCCACACCTTGTGACGAGAACAGGTGAAGGGAATGAAGTGAACCGCGTTTATTTATAGTGGAAGAGCGGATCGAAACGGGTTGAGATTTTTCACCAATCCAAACTCGCGTTACAAAATTCAGCCACCTCGCGGAGTTTGTCTTCCAATTCGAAGAGAGCTACCTGTGACGTCATATTCCTTATATAGGTTCACTAGCGTCTGTGCGCAGTGAATCGATGCGACGTTGTTTATTGAAACATGATGAAAACTAAGAAGACGATAAATTTTAGTCCACCGGCCGTGGAAACGAGAAGCGATGGTATAGCAGGGGTTACCAATATCAACACAGGTCTACTTCCAGAAGAGGTCGATTTTAATTGGGATTTAGTGGATTTTCTCTCTTCTTCGCAAGAATTTGTTCCGGTACCAGCACCATCGCCACCTTCTCCTTCTTTGCCACACGTCGAGGATTTTAAACAGAGACAGAAAGAAGAATTGGAGAAATTTTTACAACAGCAGAAAGAAGCAGAATAAGCTTTTCTCCTTCAACAGCAACAGCAACAGCGAGAAGAAGAAGAGGCAAGAAGGAAACGACAGGAAGAAGAAGCAGCAGAGAAGAAATAAGGTCTAGGAGAGAAGGAGAACAGTGAAAGTCAAACGGTGACGGTACTCATGGACATTTTGGCAGAATTAAGGAGTGTGAAACAAATGTATCAGACTTCTTTATTACGACCCAGAAAAAAAGACCTTCCCGAGCCAAACAACCCAACCCTGTTAGTACGCCTGAGATACCAGCCCTAGTGATTTCTACCCAATCATCGACAGGAGTAGGTCCTGAAGTAGGCCTTGGCCGTGGCAAAGGCTTAAGACAGTTAAAGCTGATTGCTTCTCGTTCCTGAGTTTGTTTTCTATAAAAACAAACACACAACGGTCCTTTTCAGGGCCACCCACATCTTTCGAAAAGAGCTAGTATTCATTTTGCCTAAATCAATTAAAAATCAAAATCCCTTATTTTTTAGCCCATTATGTACATGTGTGAGTGCGTGAGTGTAGGTCCTTATCAATTCTAAAAAATCAAAACCACAAGACACTTACGTTTTTCTGTCTGATCTATTCTGGTACAAATTTTACAATCCAATTCAAAACACAACACAACACTTTAATAGGTTCATAGACTTCTTCTGTGTCTTTTTTTTTTTCACTCTCTGTTCTTTGAATTTCTTCACTTTCACAGGTTTTCATTCTCTTCCTCACTTTTTTCTCGTCTTCTTTTCTTCTCTTTCTGGACGTGTTAGGGTTCTTCCTCTGCCGAGGGTACCTCTTCTTCTTCCTCCTGCTCCTATTGTTTCTTAGGGTAGTCTGAAGACCAATGTCCTCTCTCTTGACAATGATAACAAGTATATTGATTTTTATCTCTTTTGACACCCGTCTTGCTTTTTTGACGGTCTGGACATTCTGTAGCCAAATGCTCTTTCTTCTGACAGATACAGCAAGTATCTTGACTTTTATCTCGAAAGGAGGGGGAGTAGTCCGTCGGCATGTCTGAAGAAAACTTTCGTATGACACCTCGCAAAGCTCTGATCAGAAGTTCGATCTGCGTAGGCTCTTCTATCGTTCTGGTAGGCTTCAGAGTGAAATGAATACTGGGAGGTAAGACACTGGCTCTTTATATATACACTGGACCTGCCATGAATATAAAGGTGTCCATGGCGTTTAAAATGTAGTCATTTGACTTTTTGCAGTCAAGATGAAACGATCGCATCATTTCGTGATGAAAGGAGAAGAAAGTAAGAGGCAGAAACGTGACTTATCGCCTCGCACGTAGCTGAAGTCTTGGCTCAAATTCATGCCAGCGATTTTGAAGATGACATGAGTGAGCCAGAATCCAGGCCTAGAGAGTCTACACCAAACCAAAGTCCAATGCCACCAGTAAACCCTGAAAAGTACTACCACATTCGAGAAACTGACAAACGCTCCTCTAGAAAATTAAGAATCAAGTCCTACACGTATACGGTGAAGTTTAAAGAATTCAAGTCCGACGTACCGTTGGAGAAAGCACAGGGCTTCATCACTGATGTGTGGGATTCTTTGTTAACCACACTGAAATATTGGTCAGGCTTTTGATGAGGTCACGTTTATTCCTCGTTTGGATCAATCAAAGGGTATTGATCACAACGATCCTCTTTTAACTACTCATTCTCTTTATTCCGATCAGGGTGACGAACGACAATCACTTGTCGTCAAACAGGAAAGAGATCATTCAGAGGGCTATTAGCGAAACTGAATCCAAAGAAGTACCTGTTTGTTATTTAGATAAACATGGGGCCTTTATGAGAGAATGGAGACCACCCGAGGTACCTGCTGGTGACGAGTGGTCGGTAAACTATCAAGTTTTAGTTCAAAACTCGTACAGACTGGACATTCTTAGTTTGGCCAGTGAAACTCCATTGGCTGGTCATTTAGGAATCAATAAGACTTATCACAAGATCTTGAATCACTTCTGTTGGCCAAAAATTAAAAGTTATGTTTGTAAATACTGTAGATTTGGTCATACTTGTGAAATGGTAGGAAAACACAATCAGAAGATACTTAAGACTCCTCTGCAACCTATTCCTGTATTTGACGAACCATTTAGTAGAATAATGGTAGATTGTGTCGGTCCTTACCTAAGACCAAGTCAGGCAACCAATGCTTCTTGACCATAATGTGTGCGTCTACAGGATTCCCAGAGCCAATCCATTGAGGAATATTCAAAGTAAAACAATAGTAAAAGCTTTGATAAAGTTTTTGTACTCAATTTGGCCTTACCAAATATGTCCAGACTGATCAAGGATCAAATTTTATGTGTGGAATTTTCCAGCAAGTTATGCATGAATTTGGCATCCAGCAATTCAAGTCAAAAGTGAAATTAAGGTATGAGGAAACTACAATGGACAGAACTTTTCAGTTTGGTGATAAAATTATGTTCCTCTTGGTCATTCTTCAAAATTTTCTTCAGATTAGGTATTATGGACTTAATAAAGTTAAACAGAAAATGAATGAGTTAAATAACAATGTTAGTACCCCTGGAATGGTCTTTCGGGGATGTTAATGACAGTCCTGTCCTGTCCTGAAGGGAGTGGTTCTTCTTCTTCTGGTACTGTCACTAACACAGGGTTAAAAGTTACTTTTTTCACTTAATGTTTTAATATTTTAGGATGACAAATCTTGGGCATAGTGTGCCACTTCTTTTGTCCAAGCCTCAAAATCCCAACTTTTCCAGTGACGTACATCTTTCCAGTGAGGGTGTAAGTCACAAGCTACACATACATCATCGTACACATCTTCAGTACCTAAAAGTTGACGAATCTTTCTTTCCTGTAGAGCCTGTCGAAAAGTATCGAGATGAAACCGCAAAGCTTTGAGCAGAATGAGTCTCTCGTGTACATTTAAAGGGACCACTTTCATGTTTTGGGGGGTATTTACTGTTCGTAAAGAGTCCACAAAGAATCACCGGTAAACGAAATCCCATAAAGCATGTCACTAAGACACACACCACACGTCGGCCCCAATTCAGTGGACACAGTTCTTGTAAAATACAATGGTAATCCTCCACTGTCTGAATACTGTCATTGATTTTCTTCCACGGAATCTGTAGTATCACGAATGATAAAGGTCGTGGCATGGTAGTCCGTTTTTGTACCTCTTTTTGTCGGAGGCAATATGTGTACTTTCTGCACAGAGATGGTCGTACTCCAGTGGCAAATCTAAACTGTTTAGTCACTAACTTGCACATCACACACCGTTCAGAAGTGTCCTCTTGAACTAAGTTTACATTGTGTAAAAGATTTTGGTAACCATCTAACTAATCTTCTGGAATTGGTTGCAGTATGTCTACCTTGAAGTAAAAAGAATCAGTAACAAACCAATCCTTCTCGCACAGGGGTAGTCGAAGAATGTCTGACCATTGGAACGCTTTCATCAGAATCAGTCCTTTTATAGCATTCAGGTACCAGTGGTTGAAACATCGGTGACGTAACGGATGCAATTGTTCTTTGCGTTTCACTTGTATTTTGACCAACTCTCGGTAAATGCGTTCTCTCAACTCCACAGGCAAACCACGAATGTTCTCTTGTAAAGTATCCATGACTATGTCAGTCAAACACGTCTCCTGCAGCGAAAGTATCGAATGTAGTGAGTAATTTCTGGCCACTGCCATTCCAGGCAACGGTCAAGAATATGAATAAAATCTTCAAATGTAAATGGTCTAAAGCGGAACATTCGGTAGAATGCACCCTTGATCCAGAGAAATCTGACTTGTTTTTTTACTTTTGTCAATTTCCTCTTGTGAATTTCTCGATATAAAAGTTCCTCAGTCACCCATCGAGATTTTGCTCTGGCAAGTCCCAGCCAAATGTCCCTGTAGATCTTCTCTTGCAATTCGCTTGGTAATGTTTGAAGATCATTTTTCCAATGGGGTTTAAATACTTGTCTAGGTGTTGTCCAACGTTTTACTCCCAGCCAAGCAGCTGGTTTCTTAAACGACATGGTATACCACTTCAATGACGAGGTCCCACTAAAGGTAGGTAGTGACAATCGGGAGACCATCGGGCATGTTCTAGGTAAGCGCAATCTTTCTTCTCCCACTTGTGAAGTGACACACCGCCACTGAAGCACTTGACTTTATCTCCTTCGCCCAAGTAGATAAACCGGCTCTAGCTAATTCTTCGGGGGTTGGTCCTCCCAAATATTTTGGCCATTTTTCTCGGAAAGTTAGGAATCGACTTTCAAAGTCGCAGTATTCAGGCAATCGCACGGGGAACGAATATTCATCTTTCACATGTTCATTTCAATGAGGTTAAGGTGAAATATGTAGGAGTTTGCTTAGTTTTGGATGACATCCATAGGGTGGTAGCTGCATGGTCTCATAATGATGACATCCACCATGAAAACCAGTAAAGTGCAAAGGTGAACGATGACGAGTAGCATCGCTTTCGCATCCGTCAGGTTTGACACGCACAGCATCACTTTCCATGGTAGGTATAGCAAAGTTTCCATGAGGTGGTACTGAATCGCTGAGGTCATAGCGTACGGCATCCCTGCCATCTCAAGGCACAGCGTTGTACTCGAGTTTCTTGTTGGACTTGAGTCTTACGCTCCATAATTGTTGTTTGAAAGGATTCATCTTTCTCGCTTTTTATTGGTAGTTCCAATGAACTATCGGTCTTGGACGTTGTCCCTTTTTATATGCTGACCAATATCAGCGTGTCCGTACGGTAAAGTGAAGTGACTGGGAAGTCGTACTCGCTTCTGGTACACGATTTGATAGACTTTTTCCAAGGACTGGCTGACGATTTGGTGTGTGGGTAAACGTACAATCTTGTGCGGTTCGTGGGTGGTCACTTTAAAATTTTCATCCTCTCCAGACTGCAAGGCTTCTTTCAAGACGCCAATGTTCACCAGTCGACTGGTGCGATAATTGAGAGTCAATCCTTTCACTTTACACTCGGTGTGCACTTCTCCTTGTGGGTCTCGGTATTCGTAGCCGTAATTTTTGGGACCTCCGCTTGTAAAACTTAGAATCTTGTCGTCGGGAAGCTCGTCCGACCAGGCTCCTAAACGGTCTCCTTCGATGTTAGGGTGTTGTAGACCCAGACGAAAGAAGTAGATGCGACTGTCCGTGTCAAAATACAGCTTACGATCTCCTAACAGTTCTAAAGCTTCGTACAGTTTTAAGCGAGCATGGGCTGTCACGTAAGACGAAATGATGACATTTCCAAATTTGTCGGCCTCTACAAAGTCCAGTTCTTCTTCGTAATTGACTAAGATCAAGTCCTCACGAATGACATCCAAGTGTTTCATGTATTTGATTTTGTCGTGAATCATCTGGAAGTAGCGGAAAGGTTCTGTCAACTACTCCGTCTTGGGTAAACACGGTCGTTGTGCCATTTTACCCCACAAGCAATTTAACATCACTTTGGCAAACGATCGCCTTCCTTCGTTTTCCTCGACGTGGTCTAAAGTGATGCCTTCCTGCTCCCAGTATTTCTCTTTGAATTTCTTTTCGCCTTCGGAAGTGTGTCACCACGAAGGATAACCGCTGGCTTCTTGATTCAGTTTTAAAAAGGCATTCACGTACTCTGCGAAAATGCCTTTTTGAGTCTCGTAGCCCTTGTGGTATTTTTCTGTCTTGGGAAAGTGGTAAATTTCGTACACTTCTAACAGTTGGTATCCCAAGTCCTGAGCTTTGAACAATTCCACGCTGACCCACGTTCCCGTTAAGGTGCGTTCTTCCTGGCTATGCTGACAAGGTCGGTCTTGGTTGCACGTTTCGGCACAAGTACGACACAAGGAAAACATCAATTTTCCTTGGCAATGATGAGGTAGAACGGGATGGTACAAGTTCGTGGGAGGCAAGACTTTGCACTTGATCAATCCTTCGTATTGTCGAATGTTTTCCAGGTCGATGTGTTCCGTCAGCAATTGCGGGTGCCCTGTGGGAAAGTGACAATATTTGCACACGTACGGATACTGAGAACACACGTCCAAGTATTTGATTTCTTCTCGTTTCTCCTCGTCGGCTTGGTACAGCAAACAGGTGGCATTCGACCGTGCTCCGTACAAACTGTCCCGCGGGTTAAGTGGGTCCACCAGCTTGTAACTTTCCATGATGCGGTTAAACTCGGGATCAGTTTTCAAACGGTGATCGTACTCATGTTCCCACATTTCCACCACTTGGTATCTTTGCTCTTCTAACTTCAAACGCCGCTGACAAGTGGCCTGGTACAAGTCTTCCATGGTCCGTTCTAAAATCTGATTTGGCGTGTTACGTTGAGGGTAGAGGATGTGAGATCCGTGAAATAAGCACCCGTTAAACTCGTACATGATCTTTGGGTTTTCTAAGTCCCAACCATCCACTGAATTCCTTCCGATGGCTTTTCCGCCTCCTCCGTTGCGAGCATGTTGGATCCATTTGTCTTCCTTGTCGCACAAGTAATGTAACCAGCGTAGGGCTTTGACCGAGTACTGACTTTTGACAAAATTGGTTGTTTGAGGACTTATGACAGCTAAGTTGTTTTCGGGCATAAATCGTTGGCGGTACACTAAGGAACACGCTTTGGCAATGGTGCAGGCTTCTTTCAAAGGCTGTATCCCTCCGTGCTCCATGAACAGTTCTCAAAATTTTCCACAACAACGCCGTAAAATGTCTACGTCGGAACGACAATATTTTAACATTTCTTCCTGAAAGTCGAAGGGGTTCGAGGCGTGAGTGTGGTACCAAGCGTAGAGATCTTCTCGTTGTTCGGTACGCATGTTGTCGGGGTCGTAGTAGTGAGCCTCAGGCAAATGGGGTAGAACGGCGTGTTGATTGGCTTCTGTACTGAAAAAGTTCGGAAAATATCCTTTGGCCATTTCTGTCATTCCAAACGTTTTAGGCATTCGGTTCAAAGGCGCGGCCAAGTAACTCATCGAATCTTTAAACTGCACTTGTCCCACTTGCATGGAAATGATTTTGGCTCCGTTCAAAGTCACTTAAGGACGTTCGGTGCATTGTTCCGTATGGTATTTCAGAAGAAATTGCCCATCGTATCCGGAGAAACTGTGAGCCATCACCGTAGCAAAGCCATGACAATCTCCGTAACGTTCGATGTCTTCTTGGGTCCACGTTTTGTCGATGGGATCTAAGAGCCATTGGGCAAAATCGGCCAGCGTGTTCGGTCCCTGAAAGATTTTTTCACGTCCTCCAGGAATCTTGCTAGAGTGAGGGCAATGAGTAAAGATAGGCTCTTGGATGGCACTTCTCGCACGCTTGTTGAGCCACGAAGAAAGTAGGAATGTGAATGCCAGTCTCTTGCATGCATTCGAAATCGAAAAAGATGAAATTGCCTTTCTTCTGGTCATTCTTTTCTTCTTCTTTATGTTTGGATTGGTATTTTTTAATGTAGCGTTGATGTTCCAAGTCCACGATTTGGCTACAAATGTGACATCGCTTCTTTCCTGAACATACGTGCGCCTTGGTATTATTGGTACTTATGCCTTGTCCACAAGCAAGGCACAATCTCAAGAGCTGACAAGCACATTTCTGCTGTGAACTTTGCGTCTTTAGATGTTGTTGGTAACAAGTTGGACTGACAAACGTGCGCTGACAAGCTGGGGAATGCACTCGTCCAGACAGGGTTTAGAGGCTAAACATCCTGAGCATTTCGATCCACAATGCTTGTGTTGCTCTCGATTGTTATAGCCATAGTCACATTTCTCGCAATAATAACAGTATCCTAGGAATGCAGTGATACTGGTAATGGTATCAAAATGTTCATCGTGATGATAGACATGAATGTATTTTCGTCTTTGAAATCTTTGCCTCGAGAAAACAGAGGTCCACGCACTTCTTGAGGGTGCACTTTCAAGGTGTAGCGTGAGCTAAGACGTCTTGCAATTTTTGCTTTTCAGGAATGCCACAGATTGTGTCTTTGGATATCCCCGCTTGCTGTAACAGGAGTCCTGCTTCTATTCGTTATTTGGCTCGGTCCGATTGTTGAATAGTTTTCCAGGTTCTTTTCCATTCTGTCGTGTCGTTTCGTTCTTGTCGGCATACGTTCGTCCCACCACGATGGCACGGGCTAAACACATCTTGTCTTGAGTGTTGTTAATTTGAACGATGCTACGCTTGATGCTGTGAAGGTCGTCCACGAATAATACCTTTTTGCCATGTCCTGTCCCTTGGGGAAGAGATACGTAGGTCATGAACAGTGTGGCTTTTCCGTCGGTGATGTGAAACTTGTCGTTGGATTGCCGTACGTGTTGAATCTTGTCCATGACTTTGGAAGGTGTCAGTTCTGATGGGCTGCTAAACTCGATCCAAACGGGGGACTTCAAACTGTCGTGATGAATGGAAAGTCTCAAGCGATCGTCTTCTTTTGCTTCACATTGCTGTTTCAGTGTGGTTAACAAAGAATCCCACACATCGGTGATGAACCCTTCTGATTTCTCCAACGGTACGTCTGACTTGAAATCTTTAAACTTCACCGCGTACTGTAGGCCATAGTTCTAAATTTTCTGGAGGAGCGTTTGTCGGTTTCTCGAATGTGGTAGTAATTTTCAAGGTTTACTGGTGGTGATGGACTTTGACTTAGTGTAGGCTCTCTTGGTCTGGATTCTGACTCACTCATCTTCAAAATCGCTGGCATGAATTTGAGCCAAGACTTCAGCTACTTTGCGAGGCGATAAATCACGTTTCTGCCTCATACTTTCTTCTCCTTTCTTTACAAAATGATGCGATCGTTTCATCTTGACTGCCAAATGTCAAATGACTACATTTTAAACGCCATGGATCCCTATATATCCATGTCAGGTTCGGTGTATATATAAAAGACTGGTGCCTTCCCTCTCAGTATTCATTTCACTCTCAAGCCGACCAGCACGATGGAAGAGCCCACACAGATCGAACTTCTGATTAGAGCTTTGCGAGGTGTCATACGAAAGTTTTCTTCAGACAAGCCGACGGACTACTCCCCCTCCTTTCGAGATAAAAGTCAAGATACTTGCTATATCTGTCAGAAGAAAGGGCATTTGGCTACAGAATGTCCAGACCGTCAAAACAGCAAGACCAGTGTCAAAAGAGACAAAAGTCAAGAAACCTGTTATCATTGTCAAGAGAGAGGACATTAGTCTTCAGACTACCCTAAAAAAACAACAGGAGCAGGAGGAGGAAGAAGAAGAGGTGCCCTCGACAAAGGAAGAACCCCGACACGTTCAGAAAGAGAAGACAGACAATAAAAGAAGACGTGAAAAAAGAGAGGAAGAAGAGGAGGAAAAAACTGTGAAAGTGAAGAAAATCATAAAACAGAGAGAGTGAATGAAAAAAAACACAGAAGAAGTCTATGAACCTTTTTAAAAGTGTTGTGTTGTGTTGTGAATTGGATTGTAAAAATTTGTACCAGAATAGACCAGACTGAAAAACGTAAGTGTCTCTTGGTTTTGATTTTTTAGAATAAGGGCCTACACTCACGCACTCATACACGTACGTCATAGGGTTAAAAAAAATAAAAGGGATTTTGAGTTTTAATCGATTGAGGCAAAATGAATACTATCTCTTTTCGGAAAAAGTGGGTGGCCCTGAAAAGGACCGTTGGGTGTTTTTTTTTTTTTTTTAAAAAAGCAAACTCAGGAACGAGAAGCAATCAGCTTTAACTGCCTTAAGTCTTTGCCACGGCCAAGGCCTACTTTTGGACTTGCTCCCATCGATGATTTGGTAGAAATCACTAGGGGTGGTATCTCCGGTGTATTAACCGGGTTGGACTGTTTGGCTCGGGTATTTTTCTCTTGGGTCGTAATAAAAAAGTCTGATACATTTGTTTCAGATTTCTTCTCTCTGTCAAAATGTCGAACAGTACCATTACCGTTTGAGTTTCTCTGTTCTCCTAGACCTTGTTTCTTCTCTACTGCTTCTTCTTCTTTCTGTCGTTTCCTTCTTGCCTCTTCTTCTTCTCGCTGTTG
>JAECUM010042828.1:0-32270 GCA_016617855.1 Megalonaias nervosa
TTTGTCGAGGACTTTTACTTAAACTCCAGTGTAGAAAGTCTGGTGAAAGAAAGTATTTTATCCATCCTACAATCTTGTAAAATGATTAAATTTATACTTATATAGTTATAAGAACCACGTGATCGGCACCTTCATTATTTGATATAACGATAAAGAGACTTTTTAAACCGATAGATCGTGTAAACGTATTGCGGAATTACGACCCATGCTGTATTTTACCCACCCCAACCCCATTTTTATCTCCAAAATATTAAACGTCAAAGATTTATTCCATTTTTCAACAATTGAATTCAAGAGATTGTTTCTTAAAGTCACTACATATCGTATACTGGAGTTGCAACCAACAATGATACTTGTACACCTTGCGAGGGTGTGATTGTGGTCAAGTATACGTTGACAATTTGTATGGCTTGAAAGATGCACACATAAATAATTCAGGCCTTCATTCCATTGACGCGGCGTAAAGTTATGTATACAAGTATTATAATGGGTATTTAACTTATTAAAGTCTTACGCATTGATTTAGGAAAGTCTTGTGCAATGATTTAGGGAAATCCATGCCGTCGATGAAAACGCAGATCATGGTCCCTTGTAAGCATTTTACGGCCTTATATATATAACGAACTCGTAGTAAAATCACGTCCATTTTATCTGTTTCCTAAAAGTGAGAGCTTGGTAGGAATACGATTCTTTCTTTCTTTCTTTCTTTCTTTCTTTCTTTCTTTATTTATTTATTTATTTATTTATTATTATTATTATTATTATTATTATTATTAGCAGTAGTAATAGTAGTAGTAGTAGTAGTAGTAGTAGTAGTAATAGCAGCAGCAGCAGTAATTGTAGTAGCAAACATATAATTTTCTTGTCGCTACACTCTTACAATACGCATGCTTCATTGAAGCACGTGTTAATGAAAAGAAACTGATAAATACGTTCAAAATTGATTTTTTGTGTGTGTTGTAGTTCATTTCTAACGTCTAAGTCAGGAAAACGAATGCAAAAATGTAATTGAGATCCCCCCCCCCTTAAAGCCTCTCAATGCCAGGGAAATTCTGCATTTACACAGAGATGAAAAAAAAAATGATGTAATGCCGAGATTTTCTTGACTAAATGGCCTGATTTGGTTTCTGTCAAGCAATATGCTGAGTGTTATATACCCGAATTAAAAAAATTACAATACATTTTCCCCTGCCTAAAACTATTTTGTATACTGTGTATATATTTATGTAACAGTCAGTAACTGCAGACTGAACAGACACCAATCTACAGCAAACGGCGGTTCATTGTGAAGTAGTAATTTCCAACGCAATCATTAAATGACAACAACGGCAGCGACTGACATTCGTTTTCATGGCTTACAGAAGACTGCGTCTTTTTCAAAATGTACTCGTGATTAACTCTCGAGGTGTAAAAGGACAAGTTTAACTCTCATACAGTACTAACAGAAAACATTTTATCCTTCTCAATTTAACCAATCAGCTGCTCGATGCAAATTCTTAACCAATCAGCTGGTGGATGCAAATTCACATACATATTGAAACTGTAGAGAAGAATGAAGCTTGCAGCACGCCTTTGCCACATTGGCTAGTAATGTTACAGTCACATCTATCTATATGACTATTATCGACATACAAAAGACATGTCATGCATGGACGCAGCGTTGTCTCCTCGATATATTCCTGTCTCTGCGGACTTGACCTTGATACATAACTTAGAAACTGTTAATAGGAAAGCAGCGTTGTCCCCTGGATATACTCTTGTCGCTGCGGACTAGACCTTGATTAAATAATTAGAAACTGTCCATAGCCCCATCCGTTAAAGTACATATATGCGTTGGTTTATTACCTTTTGGTGGTGGTTATCGATATCCAGTGGCTGATCGACTACCGTGTTATAGCCAGGATCGAGCGAATATTAAAATATAAAATTAATGGATGGAATAAATGTAGATCTGAGCAGAAATATAAAATAGAGAAACATGAGCTCCCATATATAGAACATAACAATTTAATTAATTAGGTAAACAAAATAAGATTGAACAAGACCAAATGCAGGATGCACATCTACTAGAAAATAAATTAATTCAAAGCTTTAAAATTTATATTAGCAGTTCCATTTACTTAGATACGGTATATTTTATCGAGAATTGATTTAGTGTTTCAAACTTTACTTGTATGGCATGTCTGCATAACATAATCTTTTTGCTGCCACTCTCGTTTGGAGTCGATTTGTACAGAAACATTCTGGTTCCCTCTGGTCTTCGTTTTTCGTTTAGGCGTGAACATTAATATCAGATTTGGAATCCTTATTCTCTGATGTGGGATCTCTACCACCAGACGTGGAAACTATTAAATAAAATAAACGCGGACTAACATTTTGCACTTCCTAACCTCCCGAACCGACTAAAATTCCATCTTTCGTTATACATTCATAATACCGTATAAAAGTTCACATCAGACATCTCACTGCTAATTAGCCTCATAACCTTACATTCAATACATACGTGCCGTATAAACTCAAGTCAATCTCTTTCCACACACAATTAACATAGTACATGTAATTAAATGTATTTCTCAACAGATCTAGTTACCATCACTAATTGGTCGATAGCATGGTCTGCTTTCGCCTAAGGACAATTAAGCCCCTGCAGGATGAACTATTAGTCAGTATCTTGACTAATTCCGGATATATGCATACATATGGCCGACAAAAAATAGTCTTATATTCCACATTGCTGTTCCAATGTTAATACAGCCGATTCATCGGTTAAAAGAACTCACATCATAGATCAAACAAAATTCACTTCTTACTTTAACTACACCATTGCTAACTTATAAGACATTGGCATAAAGTATCAAGCAAACCTAATAATGATCAATTCTTAGCATACATGATAAATATCTCATTTAAGACAAATAAATGCAAACAATTATCTTAAGACTCCTATCAAAGAAAAACGACGCATGAAATTAAGAAACAGTATATTACTTTCAGACGAGCTCTCTTTCCACTTTAGCAGAACCGCTTAGTTACGTGTCTCTCAAAGGCTTCAAACTATACGTCACTTGGACAACGTTTACGAGGGTTACTTCTCACTACCTCCGGGGCCCAGAACAAACACTTTGACTATTTTTGTGGTGTAAGACAGTTATAAAAAACACATTATTCAGCCTGGGAAACCCACCCAGGCGGTTAACATATCCAATAAAAATTCATGTTTAACATTATGAACACACGCCCCTCCAGGGTTTTGGAAAATTTTACATTTTCTCCTGGTCCCTTAATATATCGATCTCTGCAAAGATTCCGCTTATGATAGATATTCCAACAAGTACAAACGATGTTTATCTACATTTCAACCATTGGCATTTTTATAAACAAAACCCATTCTTCACCCTAGAGCAGTCTCGCCTGACACATATAACAAAAGGAACCTCATTAAGAATTAATCAAACCCGTATCAGATGTATTAAAGGGCCAAAATCTTTAAACATGCCAAAGATCCAACCCAGTGCAAAATCGTATACATCAGTTTAAAATTGCTGTAAGATACAATGACATCTGCAAATTCAGTCCCTGTGTGTTACAATGACATCTGCAAAAATTCATACTGTTACAATATACTTACATACATACAAGGGGGTTTAATCTGTAGAACTGGATTTGTCCTTATATCATTGAAATCCGCCATGAAGTTGTAGCTTAGAAGCCAGTGAGATCCCCACCGGAGAGACGCGAGATGGCTGATCGGTTATGATCAGTTCCCACCACCTAATCAGCCTCAATCCTAATTATTTATGTGTGGGTCTTACTCAAAATCGAATTCAGCTGAGATCTTTATGATATAAGTTTGTATACCGAATCTCATAAATATCTGATCGGAAATGTGGACTCTAGTGTGTTCAAAAGCTCAGCCAATCAGAAGCAAGAGTACATCATTAATATGCATGGCTGTTGCTCAGAATCGAACCCATCAGAGGGCTCGATAAAATATATGCATGGCTGTTGCTCAGAATCGAACCCATCCGAGGGCTCGATAATATAATCTTACAAACAAAATATGATAAAAATCTGATCCGAAATATAACCTCTAATGTGTTCACAGACTAAGCTAATCAGATTCAAGATGACTTCAGGAATCCAAGATAAGACCGTTTCCTTTTTTAACTGCTGAGTGCTGACATCGTCTCTGATATTCATCAGCAATGAAAAGAGTTTCAAGATGGACAACGTGGCAACCATACTGGATATAAATTCAGATCACTTTTCATTTTGTTCTGTACATTTAATTTAAATTGTTTGTTAATTATAAATAATATAATCATTTGGGATTCTATCGGAATACCGTAAATTATGTTTGCATTTTCATTTTTTATTCTAGGGACATACATTATTTATTGAATTTTTACAAAACTTGTTGGTTTTTGCTCTTTTCTATGACTTATTTTAAGACCATAGATTCGTAATAGAAACTGAGGGCTCGTGTACGGGATACGAATTTCTCTAAACTATATTTGTGAAAACTTTGCTTTTGAAAAATTAAATTCATTTCTTTAGGAATTTTCTAAGTCTAAGGTATTATGTAACACATTTGAGAAATCTACAGTGAAACCAACAAGCTTTCACAATGTCATCATTTTTAAATGCTGCCCAGGAAAGGTTAAAGGCCTTGAAAAAGGATCAATTATTCCTGTTTATCAGACAATATGATCTTTCTGAGGTGAAGGTTTCTTTAACGAAGCAAGAAATAAAAAATGTTTTGGTCCAATATTTAGTGCATAAGAATGTTTTGGATAAATGTGCCTTGGGTTTGATTAGTAAGTCTCCATCCGGCTGTATCTTGTAATGTATGGAATTGAAATTAAAATACAAGAATGAAATCGAGTTAAAAAAAAAAAAAAAGCTTGAGCTCCAGAAAGAAGAAAGACAGATGCAATTAGAGAGAACGAAAGAAAAGAGACAAAGATTTTATTTTGGATAATTATGAACCATTCATGTCGAAAGGTTCTGTATCACTTTTTAGCATTCTGCCAATCATATCCCTATTAAAATTTTAGGGGACACATGAGCTTCTCAGAGTCTTTTATTATCAGGTACTTTGCCTTTTCTTAGACACTTCTAACGAAAGTGTTCTTATTCATTGTGTAAAGTGCGTGTGTGTGTGTGTGTGTGTGTGTGTGTGTGTGTGTGTGTGTGTGTGTGATTAAGATTTTTAACGTAGCTTTAACAATTTTTCAGTCATATCGCTACGATGTCTGCAGTGTGACAGTTTATAGTGGTGTTATCACTGGGGCATAATGCCGCAGACATGTAGCATGATGTCCCACCCAGTCACATTATCCTGACACCAGGCCAACCAGTCCTAACACTAACCTCTTAATGCTGAGCGCCAAGCGAGGCAGCTGTTAGTACCATTTTTGAAAGTCTTTGGTATGACTCGGCCGGGGTTCGAACCCGCGACCTCCCGCATCCGAGGCGGAAGCTCTACCACAAGGCCACCGGAGCGGTTAATAATATTCTTCTCCATTGTGTCGATTTGTCTTCAGACTTGTTCTCAGGACTCGTGACAGTCGGAACAGTGACGTCTGTTCCCACTGTGGGTATTCATTTATTACAAGGCAATGACCTACCTGGAGATAGATTGTGGATAATCCACTTGTAATTGACAAGCCTTGTTTGGATCTGAAAGTCGAACCATTGAAAATGAAATCCTGATTTATACACAGCTTGTTCAGTTGCTAGAGCTGTGGTAACGAATGCTATTGAGAATGATGTAGATCAGGAAATTACTACTTTAGTTGACACATTTATTGGTCAGAGTTTTGATGAGGTCACTTTAGTTCCTGGAATGGATCAATCAAAAGGTATTGATCACAGTGACTAGTCATTCTCTTTATTCTAACCAGGGTGACAACGACAATCACTTGTCATCTAACAAGAAAAAGAACCTGAGATCTCCTTAGTTTTTCAGAGGGCTATTAGCGAAAATAAAGCCACAGAAGTAACTGTTATTTTGTTAAAAAATGAGGTCCTTATCAGAAAATGGAGACCACTCGATATACTCGCTGGTCACGAATGGTCAGTCAACCATTAAATTGATTGTGGTTTCTAAGTCGTATGGACAGGAAATTCTTATGTCTTGCCATTGAAATTCCTTTGCCTGATCCTTTAGGGATTAATAAGACTTATCACAAGATCTTGAGTATTTTTTATTGGTTGAAAATTGAAAGTGATGTTTGCAAATAATGTAGATCTTGTCACATGATGAGAAAGCCCAATCGGAAGATACCCAAGGCTTTTCTGCCATCTATTCTTGTATTTGATGAACCATTGACAAGAACAATGGTAGGCTGTGTCGGCCCCTTACCTAAGACGAAGTCAGGCAACCAATATTTGTTGACCATAATGTGTGCGTCCACAAGATTCAGGAGTTAATTCCTTTGATAAATATTAAAACTAAAACCACAGTAAAAGCTTTGATAAAGTTTTCTTTACACAATTTGGCCTTCCCAAATCTATCCAATCGGATCAGGGATCACATTTTATGTTTGGAATTTCCAGCAAGTTATGCATGAATTAGGCAGTCAGCAATTTAAGTCTTCCTGCCTGTCACCCTGAAAGCCATGGGGATTTAGAAAGATTTCATCAAATTTTGAAAAATATGATTCAGTCATATTGTTTCCATACCGTTAAAGATTGGGAAGAAGGTGTTCATTTGCTGCTGTTTGCTGTTAGGGAATCAGTTAAAGAATCTTTAGGATTTAGTCCCTTTGAACTAGTTTTTGGTCATACTGTTAGCGGATCATTGAAGTTGTTAAAAGAGAAACTTCATCCAAATGAAGATACATAAATGAATCTTCTCTACTATGTTTCTAATTTTAAATATAAGTTGTAAAAAGCTTGTGAAGTTGCAAGAACTAATCTGCACTCTACTCAGTCAAAACTGAAATTAAGGTATAACAGAAGTACAAAAGAAAGGAGTTTACAGCCTGGTGATAAAGTTCTGGCTCTCTTGCCATTACCACAAAATCCTCTTCAGGCTAAAGTTTATGGTCTTTACACAGTTAAAAAGAAAGTGATTTAAATTATATCATTATTACTCCTGGGAGGCGAAAACAAAAACAAATTTGCCATATAAATATGCTAAAGGGGTATGTTGATAGAGATACTCATGTTAGTCATGCAGTCAATTTAGTTATACCTGTCCCACACAGTAAAGATTTAAGCAATGGAATGCAATTGGACTGTAGTGACTTTGGTGTAACCAATCCTTGGAAGTTAGAAATCCTAAATAATCTGGACCAGAAACTTTCACATATACAGCCACAAGAAAAGAGGTGAACTAAAACAGCTATTATTGGAATCTGCGCACTTGTTTCCAGATGTTCCAACACCAAAATCTACTATGACGCTGAAATTGTAGATTCCACACCCGTGAAACACTAGAATGAATGCTCTCAAACTTAAATGTTTGGAAAACGAAATTCAGTGTTTGCTGAAGAATGATTTCATAGAACCAAGTAAACGTGACTGGAGTTCACCATATATTCTTGTACCGAAACCAGATCATACTTTCCGCATGTGTACTGACTATATAAAAGTGAATAGTGTGACTAAAACAGACTCATTTCCACTGCCAGGGATTGATGACTGCATGGACAAATTTGGAAATGTAAAATATGTCACCAAATTTGATCTTTTGAAAGGATTCTGGCAAATTCCACCGACGGAAAGGGCAAAGGAAATTTCCGCATTCGTAACTCCAGATAGACCTTATCAATATGAAACGATGCCATTTGGGATGATAAGTTCGTCTTGTATATTTCAGCGTTTAATGAACACGATTACATCTGGTCTAGATAATTGTAACGTTTACATTGATGATGTCATCATCTACAATGACACCCAGAAAGATCACTTAAAGACGATTCGGAAATTCTTTGATAGACTCAGTGATGCAAATTAACAATTTAAGTAAAAGTGAGTTTTGCCAGGCTTGTGTTACATTTCGAGGACATACCATGGGACATGGACAAGTAAAACTTTTAAAACTAAAAGTGAAGGCTATCACTGAATTTACCGTGCCTATCAGTTAAAAGCAGCTGATGCAATTTTTAGGTATGGCTGGATATTATCGAAAATGTTGCCCAAATTTTCCATAATTGCTGAACCCTTGAACAATTTGTTGAGTAAGAAAACAAAGTTTCATTGAAACTGAAAAATGTCAGGAGGCTTTTTATATATTAAAGGCCATACTTAAGAGTGTACCAGTTCTTTCAGCCTCAAATTTCAGTCAATCATTTAAAATGTCTGTTGATGCAAGTGATGTTTGGGTTTTGTTGAGTATTGGTTAATAAAGACAAAAATGGTGTAAATCATCCAGAGTGCAAGTTTTTCTAAAAAAAATAAAAATAAATAAGCACCAGAGACATTATTCCACAATCAAGAAGGAATGTTTGGCTTTGATACTGACTTTAAAACATTTGAAGTGTACATTAGTTAGCTCACTCTCCGATAGCAGCAGAGAGGGTGAACCCTACAACTTTGTAGAGACCTTATTTTTGAAAATTAAGGGTTCCTACGAAGGCTAAAAAAAAAGAAGTTTTTGCCTTAATAATGAAAACTTCTTTAATTGACCAGATTTTTTCACAATCTGGTCACATACGTATGTCATTCACCCTCTCTGCTGCTATAAATTAAACAGCCAGTATAGATATTATCAATAATGAGTATTGGAGAACCACACTCAGCTAAATTAGCTCGAGAGCGACTAAAGGCAATTAAAAAATATCTACCTGTTCGTGATTCTGTTAAGCAACAACTACAATCGCGTCAGAATCTCAAGTTGAATTTGAGGAGGATACAAAAAAATTATTTAAACCTATCACTGAGACCACTAAAGGTATTCTACCTGTGTTAGAGAAAACCGCTGAAGCAACTGGAAAAATAGCAAGAAGAACAAAAAAGACAAAAGAAATTTTACGTGAACTTCCAGCCGAAATAGCTGCTGCGATGCCAGTCCCGGAAATACCTAAAGATGAAGATCAACCTGAAGGTGCTGAAGCAGAAGATGATGAAGTAGAAGGTGCTGAAGCACTAGCCCCTGAACCAAAATCAAGTACTGATGAATTGAAAAATAAATTTTATGAAGAAACTATTAAAGTAATTAATAATTTGACCCTAATAAATAAACTAGCTGAGTTTGCTGTGGGTAGTTTTAGTCAAAGAAGTAAATTAATGAAACCTGAACACGCAAAAGATATTAAAACCAGTGAACAATGGTACAAATATTTATATCGCATAAATATGAATGTTGAACAAGCTAGAAATGATGATCAATTATATAAGGATTATGTTAGGGAAATTGATAAATTAATTAAATCAAGAAGAGAGGAGATAAAACAAAAAAAAAACAAAAGAAACAAAAACCTCCAAAACAAAAAACACCAAAACCATTTGAGCAATCACTTCGTGATTATCCAGAATTACCATCATCACCACGACTACAACAAGAACGACAACAACGAGAACAACAACGAGAACAAGAACGACAACAACGAGAACAACAACGAAAACAAGAACAACAACAACGACTACAACAAAAACTGCAACAACTAGAACAAGAAAAAAAAACGATTACAACCAGTCCAAACAATAAGTAAGGAAGAAGAAGAAGAAGAATTTCAAGACGCTCCCGGCGCAACTGGAAGTGGTTTAGGAAGTGGTCTTATTACTTGTCCCAATAATGTCATTGCTGATGTCGATCGACTAGAAATTCTCATCGGAGGAAAACGAGCTGGTAATAATTCCCCAGAAATCATTAATGAAGCAGCTGATATTTGTAAACGATTATTTAGTGGCGGCATCATGGATATTAATGTGTATCGATCCCTTATTAATGAAATCGCCGACGATTATTACAGTGGTTAGATACAATTAGTGATAAAAACAGTTAATAATAACAATGATCGTGCATGGTACTCAACGTGGACCTACCATGGTCAGGGTAATAAACTCTCGATTACCAGTATACAAAACGACCTACGGAGATGGATTAGGTGATGTTGTTCAAGGTCTGTTTAGAAGAATAGCCCCAAAAGCAATACCGATTGCAAAGCAGCTAGGAATGAAAGCTATTGATGTTGTTCGTGAAAAAGGTATAAGCGCTGTTGGTAATCTTGCTAGCAAAGCATTCTCAGCGATCAAAGATAGACTAGCACGATTAATACGCAGACCGGTCCGATCTCAACCTGTGAAATTGCCCAGCACTGAAGTGATGCCCGCAAGTGTAAGTAAAATAATAAATCAAGCAGCTAATCAAAAACTAGCGGAGTTAGCTGAGATCCCGATGTCGGAAAAGGAAAAAAATATAACCGCTAGTCTGATAGCAGGAAGTGGTCTTCGAGTTAGACGAAGACGATAATAATAAAGATGTTTAAGCGCATATCTGACCCCGCGTTTGACATGGACGCACCAATTCTCAAAGATGAGTCTGTGCGCGATTATCAGTATTATTCTTATGATGCACGAGTTCCAAATCAGCGTGGACGAATCGAATTACAGGTTCAGGATACAAGTAGATATTTCTTACCCGCTGAAGCATTTATTGAAGTCGAAGGTGAAATTTTAAATAACGTTGCTCCTGCAGCACCAGTAGCATACGCAGCTGATGATAGTGTTGGTTTTGTTAATAATGGTATTATGGCGTTGTTTGATAGCGCTACATACATGATTGACGGAAAAAATATTGAATCAATCCAGAAAGACGTCGACGTTGCTACGACGATATTGGGTCTTGCGAGATACAGCGACGATTATTCAAGATCAGCTGGTCCATCAATGATGTTTGCAAAGGATACAACTGATTCTCCAGAGTACAAACAATATGAAATAAGACGACCACAGAATAATGCTAGAAACGCCAATGCTGATATAGAAAATATGATTATTACTGTAGATATAGATTTCAACTTGGGATTTAGATCACGTCGAGCAATGTTAAAAGGTGATAGAAGAGTATTTTCATGTGCAATTCCACTGTCACATATCTTTGGATTCTGTAGAAATGTTAGAAAAGTCATTTTCGGAGCCAAACACACAGTTGTACTAGTACGAAAAGGCACAGACGATGATGCAATCTGGCGACCCCCCGGTGTTGATCCTGGTATAGTAGTACTAACAAAACTTTCCCTGTGGATGCCAGTGATGACTCCGTCAATATCTGAAGAAGATCGGTTACTATCTTTTATGAGTCAAGGTGGTAAATCAACGTTGTCATGGTTAACGATGACTACAGATGTTGTTCAGAGTGCAATTAATGGTCTATTCACATGGCAAATAGCTTCTCAGCAGGGTGTTTCTGCACCAAGACATATATTTATTGCGTTTCAAAATACTGCACGAATAAACTCGCAAAATCATAGTATTATGATATTTGACGATCTTGGTGTTTCTGAAGTTTCATTAAGGATTAATGGACATCAAGAACCATCCGAGGATATTTTGTTAAATTTCGATCAAAACCATGTAGCACGGGCTTATCATCGATTAATGACATTTATGGGACGTGATCAGAATATTGATACTGGTTTACAAATATCGCTGATACTGGTTTACAAATATCGCAGCTAGATTTTACAACGCTGTATCCGATTTATTACTTTTTACTAGAACATTTAGATTTAACCAGACAATCTGTTGTAGATATTCATTTTCGAGCTCGTGTTAATAGAAATGTTGGAGCTATTCCTAATTATAGAGCAATAGCCGTTATACTCAGCGATAAATCGATGTTACTCGAAGGTGTTGGTGGACGAATGAGAGTTATTGATGCTCCAGTAGAAAACATGTAATTAGATCGTTCATAATAATTAGAATGTCATATCATCACGTTAGTGTGAGTCTGACTCCTGGTCAGATTAAAAGGCTGCAATCAGCATCAAAAAATAATTGTGGAATAAAAATATCGCTAAAGCGAGAACAGATGACCGGTGCAAATAAACTATCGTTGACCGAGCGTCAGTTCAAAAAATTCAACGACGCTAAAAAATCAAATAAAGGCGTCAAACTTAATCTTTCTGCGGGCGTCATCAAAGATATTGCTAAAACGGGTGGTATATTTCCGCTTCTTGCAGCAATACCAGCATTAATAGCAGCTGCAGCCCCAGCTGTTGCAAAGGCAGCTGCGCTAGGTGCTGTTGGAACTGCTGCTGGAATGGCGTTAAAGAAAGCAACGGGTCAAGGAATTATACACGCAGAAAGTTCAAAAAAAAAGATCACGACAAAAGCAACACGGAAGACGTCTAAGAGCACCAAACGTGCCACAGCCGGGCCGTCTAAGATTATCAGGCCCAGCATACGGTCGGGGTCTAAGATTACCAGGGACCCCGCCTTCATGGTACGGAAGGGGTTTAAGACTTCCCGGGACAGTTTACTAATAACACCCATGTCCAATTTTGATTTACTTAATGCTGCTAAGCAATTAAAAATAAAGAATTTCAGAGGTGTTTTTATGCGCGATCAATTACCTACCGTTGCAATGCAACATGAAACCGGTATTATTAATCTCGATAAAAACTCTGGCCCAGGCACGCACTGGGTCGCATATGCAATTGATCCACGTGGAATTATTTATTTCGACTCGTATGGATTAGCACCACCAAAAGAATTTTTAAAGTACTTTACCGTTGATATTCCAATCTGGTATTCAACGCTACCAACACAAAAAATAACTGATCCTCCAATATGCGGTCGTGAAACCCTCGCTATGCTTGATGCTGTATCAAAATCAACAGCACCGCCTCATAAAGTCGTACACGCGTTCACTACGCTACGTCATAATACTTAAACTGATATCAGTAAATATAATGGTAGATATTTACGGAAGATCCTCAGGTAAAACTCAGAAGGTCGATTTATCTAAATATGCAACCACTGATCAGCTCAGAAATGAAATCGATGATTTATTAAATATAACAAGTGTGGATCAAAATGAAGTCGTCGTTTTTCAGGACAAACAAGGACGATTAAAAACGAGTAACATACAACTACTAGATGTTCTTGTACGAATTCCCAACGCGGTTGTTAATAATGTCGTTACTTTCACTGATCAGGTAAAATACAGGATTCCGGTAAGTCGGTTAACGATTATGTTAAGAAAACTGGTGATGTATTTACCGGTGACATTATTATGTCAAGAAGAAAAATTACGCATCTTGGAGATCCAATCGCAGATACAGACGCAGCAACAAAAAATACGTCGATGATCAAGAATCCAAATACGTGTCAGTGCGCGGTGGTATAATGCGTGCATTTCTCGACATGAATAATAATGGTATTAATAATCTCAGAACACCAGAAACAGATTTCGACGCCGCAACTAAAAAATACGTCGACGATAAGGAAATTCCAATAACTACTTCATTAACGACTATCAATGATGGAATTGCTGCATTTAGAGCTGAATATATTAGTCATGTACAAACATTTCTAAATTTTTGTAGAAATGTAAACAGAAATATTAATGACTTTTTTGGAACTTCACCAGTCGTTGACATAAAACTTACCGACATTAACATGAAAATCAACGATATTGTTAGTGGCATTCCTAATATCATCGAAAAAACTAATCTCGTTAAAATTCCACACAAGCCGATCATTAACATGGTATACACAGTAGCATCAGGATTAGGAATATGACACTGCAGGATAATAATCTCAAACACACCGCAGAAGTCACTGGCATATACAGACTGTCTATATTTAGCATGGCAAAATTCAGTATATTTACTACATTTCCAAGGCGTTATTCAAACGATGATTTTTCTGGAGTTGTATCCGTCATAATAAATAAAGATGCGGAAGAAACATTTCTGCTGGAAGCATCTGATAAAAATTTAACCAGAGCGTTATACTGGTGGTGCTTGGAATTTGTAGCCGAAACTCCTCAATTAGTTATCTAGATAAATATAATGAATCAAGAGTCATTTATCGACGTTCAACGTCACAGATACGCTCAAGTATGTGAGTGTCAAACCAAACTAAAAAATATCATCGACGATTACACGATAAAGGTAAAAAAATATCGTCGTCGTATGGTCGTTATTGATATAATGGTATACTCGGTTTCTGCTGTTATTGCTGGAAATGGATTATTACTATCAATAATAACGATGACAGCGCCTGCCGTTGTAACAATTATAGTTTCAACGGCAACAACATGCGCAGGTATTTTCAGTATTATCTCTAAAAAAATATCTACGTGTACGAATGGTAAACTAAACGAGTATATAATGAAATTGCACACAGCAACAACCGCATACACTAAATTATGCTCGTATATTTCAGCGTATCTCAGTGATGGTAAAATATCCGATGAGGAGTTCGTAACGATAATGAAAACCTACGATGAAGCATTCATAATCGCTAGTGATAATAACGGAAAGATGGAGAATTAAATAATAACGATAATAATAATGTCAGAGTCGCAATTACTTCAGCAGATCGTGGCTAATACAACGCCGTCAAAAACTACTATGATATCACTAAGTTCAACCAATCCTGAATTTAGCGTTAATTTTCCGACTGCAATTCCAGCAAAGGAAATAGCATTAGCGCAATTACGAGTTTATTATAGTTGGCCTAATATTAGATCAAAACCGTTTGGTGGACAACAACCAAATAATTCACTGGTATTTGCGAATAAAAATAAACCAGATGGAACACCTGACTGGCAGGTTGTTGGAATTTCAACGGGCAGTTATCAAATAGAACAGATTAATGATGAGTTCCAACGCAGAATTAAATCTATCACAGGAAAAGAATCTAAAATAGCGATTACTGTTCACGAACCAACACTATCAGCGGCGATTGAAATAAATTCTCCTGACTACCTCGTAGATATTTATCAAAGTTCGATTAGATCCGTTTTAGGATGGCCTGAAGTTGCACCTGTTTATAATGGAGTTTCAGAACCAAAAATAGAAGAATTTAAAACGATTGAAGAAAAATTCATTAAAGATTCAGAATATCGAAAAAAACAACCATGGAGTAATACAAGATTTGGATTTCCAAACGACGATAGATATTACTTTACCGATTTTGACGGTAAAATGATCCCCAAGTTGAATAAAGCATTATTTATTATTAACACAGACACCAGGACGAAGATTAGTTTATATACTGTTGATGTAGGATTTATTAAACATTTTTTAGATACTCTTAAACCCGAATACGATAAAACGTTTAATGATTTAAGAAATTTACTTATTTCATTATCACAACATTATAATGAAAGTGTAAAGCAGCAAATAATCGAGTTAATAAAACATTTAAATGGAATCTTATTCGATTTATACATCGCCAATCGAAGTATTATAAACACTGCGACTAAATTCGATGGAAATCGTTACACAAATCCAGAATCTAAACAAGTATTTCTTGATCATTATAAAATAACAGAAAAAAATTTACGAACACTCATTATACCAGATTTAAATAACGCTGAGATGAAGAAATCATTAAATGATCTTATTGAAGAATATTATCCGGGAGTAATTGAATCGTGGAGAGAAATAGCCCCACCACCGGTTATACTAAAACACAATAACGACCCTTTTAGTGCCGGACGTCATATATCGCCAGGCATTGTAAATATAACAACAACAATTGCAATCAATCTAGTATGTGATGTTATTGAAGGTAGCTATCAGGTAGATCTTTCTAAGTCTAGCCACCGCAGTGGCACTGCGGAGCAAGGGTATATATTATTCAGTTTTAGTCCGTTGGTCCCTCCCGGTTCGTTAATTGTATCAGAGCCAATTAACCCCGTGTACCTGCGAGTTCATAATCCGTTATTATCAAGAATACACTTTAAACTTACAGACCAAAATAATAGAATTCTGGACACGAGGAACGAAGTCCTAAATATAAACCTGTATGTGAAATCATAATACGTTATTATAACAAAAAAAAAATATCCGGATGTCTATAATATTATATTCTTTTTGTTTACATAAAATCCGTGCACAATGAAATCTAGAAGACTTTGGCTGCATATTGATTTTTCCATAACAGCTGTGCGTAAAGTTATTTTAAGAACCGCTATATAACTAAATCAATATCCGCTGTTACGGCTTTACGTATAGACTCAGTGTTATAATATATATTTTTTGGAAACTATAAAATCTCATTTTAGACAGAAATGATGTTTCAGTCCCTACGACAATCGTTTTCGTTAATTATTTAGTGATCTATCTGTTTTCTGTAAGCCGCTGTTAGTGAAGCAGTAAATATTTTATATATTACTTAAATTTAACTGTATTATTGATAAGAGAACGATGGCCGAAATGGTAAGACGGTTGGACGTAGATCGAAGCTCTACAGACTCTCGCGTGTTCGAGTCTCCAAAAATGCTAAAGATATTATCTTGCATTTGGCGACTGATGCTTATTTAATTGGGGGAACCCGGAGTATTTCCTCGATATCCACAACAGACAAAATACACTCTCCTATCATACACCCTTGAGGGGTGTACCTTTTACACTCCCGGGGTTTTGTATGGGGGAGAGTGTACAAAATCTGTTGGACGTAGACAAGATTCCCCCGTCATCACCATTTGTATATATTTCATGTTCATAGAATCATACGTCATTAGGATAAGTTTATGTTTGTGTCGTCCAAAATCATAAACCATCTGTATATAACCATACAATCATATATCATTCGGATAAGTTTATGTTTGTGTCGTCCAAAATCATAAACCATCTGTATATATTTCATAACCATATATCACACACAAAACAGCTCCCTGACAAAAAAAAAAGTCATGGGAGCTAATATTTATTTTTATATTAAATATATATATATATATATATATAATGAACCAAGAAAACATTAATGATATTATTTCTGCTATTAAAAAACTAAAACATAACGGAATAAAAATATCTGATAATCTCGACCCTCAGAAAATTATGTGCGATTTTGAATTACTGCAACAAAGAAAATTCGATAATAAATATACACTATCTTCAAACTACAGATTTATAAAATTAATTTATCAATCCATGCTTGAATCACTAGCTATGGTAAACGACAATCAAGTAAAGCTATTTACACCTCTTGCACGTTCGATCGAAAATATTAAATCCGAACTGTCTCACGAGTACGAAAGAAAAAAGATCGTGGATAATCGTGTAATGCAATTAAGAAAGATTATGCTATCTAATTCTGTCAATGCTGAGAGCAGCGACGATGAAAGTGGACCCCTGACAGAGTCAGTGACTGTAATTATGGCTAAACAAAATCCTTGGGAAAATTAATATTTTGCTTAGTATAATGCAACCTACACATATTGACAAGTATGGACAATCAGGATAGCTTTTGACATTAACTCGTATAAACAGATAACTACGATCATTATGCTTGACGGAGCGCTAAATCATTTGGTAATATTAAAAATACGGTAGACTAAACGTATTGAAACCTAATTTTTTGTGTAAATCTTTTGGAAAAGGAAGATTTTTGTATATTTTCTGCCACGTATTGTACCGATTGTGGATGTATATCAAAATATTTACTAGCGGAATAAATCGACTTGAACACAATTTCTTCACCATCTGCATTCACTGATTTAATAGCTCTCTTTCTGTATAACTTACACCTTCCTGTGTTTCCGGATTTACAATTTTGACTCTGTGTAGTAACTCGTAAATTAGAAATCGAATTATCAAGCTTATCACCATTGATATGATCAACTACATATCCATCTTTGATTATTCCAAAATAACACTCGTAGGTAAATATATGCGATAAATATTTATTTTTCCCAGCACTGAATCTAAAATAACCAGTATTGGTAACACTACCGACTGGTTTTTTCAATCTGCAGTTTCTAATCACACCTTCTCGAGATGCTTCATAATTGGTAAGGATTGGATGTGACACAAACTCATTTTATTCCATTTATATATAATATTTATTTGTCTAAATCATTGTTTTTTGAAAATCTAGCCAAATAATCTTCTTCGGTTTTTATAGGAGAGTCAGCGTTATATTTTTTATCATAATATCGTTTCAACTCTCTGTACTTTTTACCACCGCATTGCGCGCACAATTGAGTTTTTCCTCGCACTCCAGCACTACACACAATACACGGTTTTGGTCCTAGACTTCCATTTCTGACACATTGCATATGATAACTACAGTATTCATTCACGCATGTTCTGTTACACGGAGACGTATAACCGATTTTTAACCAGTGGCATTGATTTGGTTGAATCATATACAAAAGATTAATGTTCAATTAAATATATACTTGCCTTAATTATAATATGGAGGAATTATCCGTTATTGAACCTTCCCCTGCTAGATTCGATCTTGACAGACTATCAGAATATAAATTTAGTACTTCGATGCAGGATCTGGCATTAACGGATGAGGATGTAACCGAACGTATTCGTGAAGCAAAAAAGGAATTTCGTGACGATGGTGCTGCTCATGTGTGGTCAACATTCAGAGTTGGAAATGTTACTAATATGATGAATGACAAACGAGGAAAAGTAATTATTAATCACCTTGATAATCAAAAATATTTCATTTTAATAAAATTTATTGTAAATACAGAAGAAGATATCTGGATTATTCGTGATAAGCGTGATCCAGTCCGTGTGCAGTCCGGGGGTAATATTGTTCTCTTAAATAACAGATCCAAACCTGGAATACTTACTGGCATTGATAAACCTTACTATGTACAAGGTTATCCAGCGACTGCAGTTGTCTACGCAATATATTCGCTAAATGATAAACCTAATGTTGCGGATCTCAAGCCGATGAAAATATCAAGAATAAACTGTGTAGCTGAACGAGTTACAGAACATTTTACAAATGCGATACGTGGTAATGGCTTAACAGATTTAAGACATAAAAAAATAAACAAATGGGCAGAGTCCGTTAAAGATGCTGGTGCATCTATTAAGGATGTTGCTGAACTAGAAAAGTTATTAAGATTTCCAATAACAGTAAAAACACTAACCGGAGAGATATTATACGAACCAAAATATATAAAAAATGGAAACCCTATAACAATCGTTGATCATAATGCACACGCATGGACTAATGCTGTAACGATATTTCCACGAGATAGAAAAGTTAAGTTTTATGATGGTGACATATTTGATTTTATCAGAAATATAAGTAAAAGTGACCCTGTGTCTGTTTGGTTATTTCAAAGTTCAGAATACGATTACGATCAGTTTGTACGGCCTAACGGTGATATTTATCGTACAGAATTTCTTCATGAAGAAATGGAACATCTTGCATTGAAATATACCTCTGATGATGTCATAGTTGGACAATTACTGGATAACTGTTTTACCGTACCATCGGTTGCTGCCCATTTCGCTCTGGAGAAAAATTCATGGAAAACGACACGATCAGAATTCCTTGAAGATGTCAAGAAAAGCTGTGTAGAATATGGTCACGGTGGATTATGGAACACCAAATACGATTACAATGATGTTATCTCGGTTGATATGGCTGCATGTTATCCTGGGAGTTTTCTTGGATATGGAGTATGTTCTAAATACTTTAAGAGATTCGGACATCCTACACATGACATGACCAGGGTTGCGATAAACGGACCCCTCCCCCAAGGACCAGATGTTGACCTAACAGGATTTGCTTATGTAGAATCATTCGAGTTTAGAGAGGGTCTCCATCCGATTACTTATGCTTGGTTTGGAAGACATTTTTCAGAAAAATGTTGGGTTCCGATAGTACTATTGCGGTATATGCTTGATGCTGGATTTTTAATATCGTTGAGGGTAACTGAAGCAATTATATCGTATAGTTCACAGAAGCAAGTTTGGTTACCAGAACCGGATAGATTTAGTGTCGATGATGCCAGGAAAGAATTCCCTGATATTGATGAAGATCATGTCATTAAAATAAGTAAATGCAGGAACGAGTACGATGAAAAACTTGCAAAAGATCTTGGTAGAAAGATAATCGGTAAGTTTACTCAAGGTGGTTCATACGATTATAAACGAGCGTGTACAAGATTGATTATGGACGACGCTGAACTAGATTTTATAATCGCTGATACAACGGAGAAAAATACGTTTATAAACAGATGTAATGCTTATTTATCAGATGGAACAAAACTAGGTACCATTGTGAGCTACCTTGATGGCGACTCACCACAATTTACTCATTTAAGATCTTCGATGTTAGCTTATGTTTCGATAAACCTACTATCGATGATAAATAAATTTCCTCGTCACGCTGTCAGAGTAGCTACGGATTCATTTTATATACATAAAAATATAAGGATTTATTAAAACTCGGTAATGGTGAATGGGGGACGTGGAGGATAAAACAAGAAAATATACTTAGTTATTCTGAATCTGCCGATGTTGAAATTAAGGAAATATATTACAGAAATAATAATCAAACATCAAAGTCATCTGCACCATCTGTGTACGATCTTGTGGCTAGACATAAGACCGTTTATCTTAATGGGTGTGGAGGGTCAGGTAAAACAACTCGTGCGATTAATTTATTTATGAATAATAGTTTAGATATAATTGTTTTGACACCTACACATAAACTTGCTAGAGAAATAAAAGAACGAGGAGTAAAATCATGTACATATCACAGTTTCTTTAGATGGTGCGGAGACACGTGGACTCCATCGCGGATGGGTGAAAAATATATACCTAAGTATATCATATGGGACGAGATATGCACGGTGTCGTTAGAAACACTAAAAACATTTCTTGAATGGTTATTGACAAAGAATACTGCTGTGATTATGTGTGGCGATCATGGTCAACCACCACCCTTTGTTGGACAGTCTCCACATGAATGGCTAAAGAATAACGTAGATTATTATGAAAAAATACATGATGACCATAGAGCTATTGATGAGCCGCTGAAAGAGTTTAAAAGATTAATCAGACTACAGCCAGATAAAATACAATGTGAGATAATGCGTAAAGTAATTCCAGAGACAACTATGAATGATTTTTGGATTTTATGGAGACCTGCTGATTTGATAGTCGCGAGTAGAAAGATAGTTCGTGATGAACTGCAAAAGAAATTATTTACGTTACATAAAGAAAAGTTTCCAACGTTACCTGTACCTTTGTGCTATCGCCCAGCAGATACTCGACGACAGAATATTGAAGTTGAAATACCAGGTGCCTTGGTTCCACCAAGGGTACAAAATCTTGTACTGAATGACATTGTTTTGGTTGCCTGTGATGTTATTGAGAGCGCATTGAACATGGAAAAATCACCGTGGGTGTTAGGATACGCTATAACGATTCATTCGTCACAGGGATTAACTATCTCTGATACAAATATCTGGATTGTAGATGATCGTATCGAATGGTCAAACTTAGTCTATCTTGCAGTATCTCGTGTTAGAAGAATAACTCAACTACATAGGGTTATTATAGATTACGTGATAACTGAGGAAATTACTAATGACGATGTTGTAATAAAGAAAAAAATTAGCTGGTTATAAACAATGTGACAAAAAAATAAGCGTGATTTTGATATTGATACTGAATTTATTATAACACTAAAGCAACTACAGAATAATCATTGTGCAAGCTGTAACTGTAAGATGCTATGGCAGTATTCGAATAATAATCCAAGACAATTTACCGTAGACAGAATTAATAGTGATCTTGGTCATACACGTGAAAATGTGATGCTGACCTGTCTTGAATGTAATCGACGCCAGGGCGCTAATTTACATAAGTGAACGTGGTGGTAATTGTGTATCTGCAGGAATTACTTGTAATTGTTCACGTACAAATCCACGTTGAGGGGCAGTAGAATCTAGTCTGTATATGGCAGGTCTTCCAGTGGATCTAACTACGCTAGAAATTTTATGTGTAGTCACGCTCCAGATAGGATCGGTTGCTCTTTTTTTACCGCCTTCAAGTTCGCCAGGTTCATATAAATATCTAACTGTAACATTACCTAATACTGGTTGAGAGAAAGATTCATGTCGTATTGGTATATATTTTTTTTTTGATCGCATTAGAAGGTTTCATGGAAGTTGCACGAGTAATTTCATTATTCAACGCAGCTATCACACTCAGTAATCTTGCAACCCATTCACGAGATCTATCTTTGAAGTCAGTAGATATTTCCTTTGCATATTGGTATCCGAATAACCGCTCGGCAAGTGTTCTATTAAATCGTTCAACGATTGCCTGATCACGATGAATTTCAGTATGTCCTCGTCTGATTTTAACGTTATGTTTCTTGATCAACGATGATACTACTCCAAGAAATTCTTTGCCAGGATCAACTTGTAATAACTGTGGCCATCGTAGACCACCACGTTGATAAATTCGCTCAAACGCAGATGCAACTTCAGATGTTGTCTTTGTTGATAATGGCTCCGCTTCTTTATATCTACTCGCAATGTCAACGACAGTTAACGCGTATTTGTACGTGCGTGATTTTCGTCCATGTGTTTTAATGGTATCGTGTGGCAAAAACAAAATATCTGCTTGATGAACTTCATTAGGGACACTAACATCAAAATGCGCGTAATGAATTCTTTTAGGTGGACTTAGGAAGATTTGCCATATTGCCTGTCGTGCTAACCATGATGCAGCGACATCACGTGAAACTTTTGCTGCTTCGGCGAGTTTACTAATCGCTGCTTTACCTCTCCAGAATCCTCTCAGGGAATAATAAACAGATTCCATTATGATAGTTATATAATTAATTGCCAGCCCCTAACACTAGTTTACCTTTCATAGCAGTTTTTACTAGAAAACTAGCTAATTTTTCTCTGAGAGATTTATTAGGTATAGCATTTAACGCGTGAATCAATTTCACATCTGCGAGATGCCGCTGCTGCAAATCTTTACTTTTATACGCGACATCATGAACATGACATGCTTGATCAATCTTATTTACTGGATACTCTCCGGGTCTTGGTTGATCTTGATCATCAAGTCGGATACCAAGACGAGTTCCAGGACCACAATAATTATATCCGGGTAAATGTTTCTCACCGGGATATTTAGCCAATGGAGTTCCTGGTAATTTTCCTAACGAAGCAGCGATATCACCCCCACCTGTCTTTGTTGCAATAAATTTATATTTCTTGGTGCCACATTTCACACACTTGCCTGTAAGTGCACGTCTTTTATTTCTTGTTGTTATTGTTGTTAATTCAGTAGTATCGGTAGGTGCTCTGCATCGAACACAATATAGAGTCATATTATTTATTATATGGATATAATTGACTTTTCTGCGACACGAAAACAAGAACCAGTAAAACACCATCCAGCGCTTCCGAATTCTATCAGAATGATTATAATAGGCCCATCTGGAAGTGGGAAGACGCAATTACTGCTTAATCTGATAATGCGATGGCTCAAGTGGAACAAACTGTATTTAGTAGCACCATATGTAGATGATCAGAGGTGTTATGAAGTACTTAAGGATTTTAATAAAAATGCAAAATTGTTGCATGAAGACAATGTCATAGACTTTATTACTGATATTGATGAAGCGCCATCCGTAGATGATCTAGATGGATTCATTAATAATTTAGTAGTGTATGATGATGTTATGCTGGATAAACAATCAAATCCAGCTAGAATATTTTCTCGAGGTAGACATAAAAACACGGATGTGATTTATGTTACTCAGAGATATACACAAATTCCAAAAGTAATCAGAGACAACTGCAATATTTTGGTTGTATTTAATGGAGTAGATAATTATACTCTACAGAATATTTATTATACTTGGTGTTCAGGCGACATGGACATGATTAAATTTAAAAACTTCTTTTCAAAAGCACAAGCTGTTCCGTTTGGATTTATAACGATAAATTTACACGATCCAAGATCAAGGTATCGTGTAGGTTTAGATAAAATCTTTGGTTAATTTATAGCAGCAGAGAGGGTGAATGACATACGCGTAGTGACCAGATTGTGAAAAAATCAGAAAAAATCTGGTCAATTAAGGAAGTTTTCATTATTAAGGCAAAAACTTCTTTTTTCAGCCTTCGTAGGAACCCTTAATTTTCAAAAATAAGGTCTCTACAAAGTTGTAGGGTTCACCCTCTCTGCTGCTCCGATTCTTGTTTTCAGTGATCACAACCCCCTTACTTTTCATTGGCAAGATGAAAAACAAAAATCAGATATTATTAAGGTTGAGTCTGATCTTGCAGGAATACAATATTGATATAACGCACATAAAGAGGAAAAGTAATCTAATTGCAAATACACCTTCAGGTGTATAGAATTATTATATTGCTTCATGTATATGTCATTCATAATACTTCAACTTATATACTTTGTAATCACATGTATATTTGACCAATAGTTAGAAGGAAGCTTTAGTGTATAAATCTTTCTTTTTTTATGAGGGGAGATGTTATTTATATTTAATTTGTTTGCTTGTTAGTTTTCTTCTCCACAAAAATATTGTACATGTATCTTTGGTCTTATTTTTTACAAGTGTTTGTTAAATATTAGGATCATTATCTTCGTCCAAGTCAAGGACATTATGTTTACCATGTTCTTTATTATTATCAAAAAAGCATCAAAGAATCAAGCAAACTACACAAAAATGGCCATAAGCTTCTAATTCTATATACCTCATTAAATTTTGTCATGATGTTTATCTCATTGTGTGGTTAGGATTTGTTTGGTCTAACACCATTCTACAGTACATGATAGACTATACATGGCAGCGAGTGTATTTAGTGGAGGACAAACACGGGAAAACCCCATGAAGAAGCAACAAACCCTGGAAAATACTAGCAAGCTTTCTCATACACCCATGTTGACCGAGCCATGACTCAATCCCACACTGACATAGTTGAGATGTCACTGATCTGTAAATCAATCAACCAAGTTTCCCTGATGCTGATCTAATAATTAGGTAATGAATGAAGAATGGTTTCTGATTTTCTTTTCATTTCCATTTAGCAGAACATGTTTCAGAACTTCCATATGATATGTGCACTACTTTTTCATATTGTTATCATCGGGGCCCCGAGTGGCCAAGTGGTCTAAAGCGCTCTCCATTATGGATCACTGCCATCTCACCTCTGTCTGCGTGGGTTCGAGTCTAGGATTCGGCGAATGTGGATATGTAAGAAAGCTTGCCAGTAGCTTCTCGTGGGTAGGTGGTTCTTTCCGGGGATTTCCTGGTTTCTTCCTCCACCATTAATACTGGCCGCCATGTATAGTCCATCGTGTGCTGAAAAATGGCATTAAGCCCCACAACAACAACGACAACATATTGTTATCATCAGGGTTACCTCAACAAAGCAAAATGGAAATTTATCTTTCACTGGAATGTTCAATTAGGTCAAGTCCACTTAACTCACATTGTAGAGAAGAAAGTAAAGAACTGTTTTCTACACTAATAGTTTGCTTCACAGATTATCATGGAGCAGTATTTTACATACATTGTGTAAAGAAATATCAGTCAGAACCAGAGCAAGTATTTCGTAAGGAAATTCACTATATATCACAGCATCATATATTCAGAATTGACTGTTACCACTTGTGTCTGGTCAAAAACTAACCAGATCATTTCAATCAGACTAAAGGTCATTATATATCACAACCAGTAATGTATACAAAATTGAAATGTAGCAACACTGACAGAACCTAATATGCACTGCTTAAGTTGTCTCCCTTGTTTTCTACTCCATGTCAAAATGCCCATGACAGCAATAGGGAACAGGACTGAAACATATAGATAATATGAATATACACCTATTTTTAAAATTAGTGACCACCATTGGCACTTATTTCCTACTCTGTGTTTTGACAGTAAAAAATAGATTCAGAGTCTGTGTAAAGTTTTATTTTTATAGTTACTGACAAAAATCAACAGTCTCTTACAAATGGATGGTCAATAAAAGAAAGGAAAGATATAAAGTATCAAGAATAAATTCAGTGAGAACAAAGTAAACAGACTAAGAGTTGTTCTAATCAATTAATTATGATTAACATAATCATATGAGTAGAAAACTTGTTGTCTTGGAAGTATCTGTTCTCTCAATACAAGTATATACACTTTTTTCCTACAAAAATACTGTAAGGCCTATGAGCACATATTTTCTGTATATGCTTTTTTTCACACATGCACATATTTTCCACATTTTACATTAACAGGAATGCTGCACATATCCACAGTATCAAAACTGTATTGTCCTTACTGATATGCACACTATTCTTCCTATTGTATCAACCCATCAGTCATACAAAAATACTTGTACAATGAAGTCAGAAGTCAACCCATCAGCCATACACAAATACTTGTACAATAAAGTTTGAAGTCAACCCATTAATCATACACAAATACTTGTACAGTGAAGTCTAAAATCAACTCATCAGTCATACACAGATACTTCTACAATAAAGTCTGGAGTCAAATCATCAGTCATACACAAATACTTTTACAATGAAGTCAAAAGTCAATCCATCAGTCATACACAAATACTGGTACATTAAAGTCTAACGTCAACCCATCGATCAAACACAAATAATTGTACAATGAAGTCTAAAGTCAACCCAACAGTCATACACAAATACTAGTACAAGTCTAAAGTCAAGCCATCAGTCATACACAAATACTTGTACAATAGTCTGACATCAACCCATCTGTGAAAAATATTTGTTTCATTAAATCTAAAGTCAACCTACCAGTCATACACAAATACTTGTACAAGTCTAAAGTCAACCATCAGTCATACACAAATATTTGTACAATAGTCTGACATTAACCCATCTGTGAAACACAAATATTTTGTAAAATAAAGTCTAAAGTTAACCCATCAGTCATACACAAATACTAGTACAAGTCTAAAGTCAACCCATTGGTCATACACAAATACTTGAACAATAGTCTGACATCAACACATATGTGAAACAAATATTTCGTACAATAAAATCTAAAGTCAACCCATCAGTCATGCACAAATACTTGTACAGTAGTCTGACATCAGCCCATCTGTGAAACACAAATATTTTGTACAATAAGGTCTAAAATCAACCCATGAGTCATACATAAATACTTGTGCAGTGAAGTCTAAAGTTAACTCTGCATTTTCTGGTGTCAGTAATGCAATTTAAACTACCGGTACATCCTAATTACGAAATCTTTTGACCTATTAAGTGCCACTGTTTCAAGCCACAGGCAAGAATCTTTTACACTCCTTTATCACACATGGCTGCCTGGACCAAGATTTAGTTGTTTTTCATGAGTATGCATAAACAAAAAAATGCATCATCAACAACACAATGTAACAATATTTTAAACATAAATGAAATTGTCTGATTCATTGAGCAATATGTAACAGTGCTTGAAAAATAAAATCAGGAGAAAATTTTATTTATGCTCAGTGATTGGTTAAGCAGACTTATGCATATTCATGAGAAATGAGAAAACTTCAGAACAGGTGATAAAGGAGTGTAGTGGATTACCATCCAAGTCTTTCTACAATGTTACAGAACAAACATTTCATATTTTATTGAGGTATATACATTAATTCATTATTGGCATAAGATGGAATACATAAAGAAATCCTGCCATTTTACTGCATCTTCTTTTGCATAGAAAGAAAAATATTGTACAAATTGCAAATACATTTACAGCTGACACTATGCCTCTTAGCATGCACTTATTCTTCAATTGTCGTAAGAGTTTTGTCTCTTAACAGCAAAAGCCAAGTAATGCAAGAAAAAGCAAACTGTAAATTCTTTACTGACAGTAGATCTTATATCCTAATGATAAGAAGCTCTTAAGTTCCAATGGTTACAAAGCAGTGACACAAGATATGGTCTGTTACAAATTCTGGTGAAAAAACACACGCAAGTGCCCACATGTGCATACATACATAAACGCACGCACACACACACAGTCCAATAGGTTAAAGGTATTGACATGTATTGTGAGCAACCAGACACTGGTTTAGTTCTCATATACCAGATCAACTCATCTTTGATACTGCCATATAAACACCAAAACCAAGGTGAAATTCAGTCATCATTAGGCCTAGTTAATGGAGTCACCAATTAAACCTGTTTGGTGACAATGTTTTCCAATAGTGTAAACACTCTGTAGCCTCAAAAGCAGACAAATGAGGTGTGAAATCTTATCTCCTGGACCTATCACATGTTCTATAGTTATGCAATTGCCCCAGGGTGTCTATTACAGATATTATATCTGTCCATCACACCATGTAGTTTGTGGCAGAGAGTGTCAGCCCATGACAACTTCAGAGAAACAACTAACTTTTAGTATCAACCTCAAAGACTTATTTGGAAACCTGTTCAAATAAAACTTCACTATCCAACCTTAATACCTAAAATGCCAGTTACATATATATATATATATATATATATATATATATATATATATATATATACTTATTTTGAGGTAGTAACTCTGTTGTCAAAAAATAATTTTTAAAAACAGCGGAATGGGATCAAATAATGTTGAGTGAAATTATACAGTACAGTTACTGAATGAAAAAAATGATGTTATTGCAATTACTTTCAATGGAAACTAGTTAATGATGGAGGGATAACACTACTTAAATGCAGCAGCAAATCTCAAAATGGATGACACATTTTCCAGTACATACAAGTTTTCTTGTTTGTCACAGCATTTTTATCTCATTTGGGTGTTTTTACAGTATATAACATTTCATAAATATATGGGTGCCATATTAATTTTTTGGGAACAATTGTCAAACAAGAACAATTAGAATTTCAGAGAGAGAAAGAAAGAGAGAGAGTGAGAAAGAGAACAAGCTGGTCAAGCAGGTCTTTCAAGATCTATGGACCCCGTTTTAAAGGCAGATGACACAAGCCGTAAGCAATAACAAACAAAAACACAAAATATATGTTTACATACTGTTGTGTTATTGAAACAAAAATAAAAGAGTATAATATTAATAATCTTAAAAAAGCAGAAAACTTTATGCTTTGAAATATTTACATATTGGCAAATAAAGTATCTTAATATATACAAAAATGTACACAAGTTCTGTCTTCCCACTTATCATTAACATTGATCAAGTGATAGCAATGACTTCTAAGCTTCAGAAAATTTGTAAATTGCATGCCCCATTACGGAATTGTCAAAGATGTGCATTTCGAACACGCTAAGTGATCTTCTCCAAACTGGAATACAAATTTGAAATCTACAGCAGATTGATTAATAAATGACATACTTGTTCCTTTAGGCTAAAATTAACTGCCAAAATGTGTAAAACTGAATGGCTCCTTACTGCATGTAGGCAAAAAGTATGGAAACTAAAATATTAAAATGATAAAAACAAATCCAAATAAATGTCATGTATAAATGCGAAATAAAAGATCCCTTGTTGGAAGGGTGTACAACATTCTCCAGTTCTTGTACATCAAATTGTAAATGTTTCTTAATTGCTACCTGCTGAATACATTGAAACCCATCCATAAAGGACATCATGGGACAGTACATAGGTTTTCGCTGAGCAAGAATATCAATAGCTAGCTTGTATCTACCTTAGACAACAATTCAATTTCACTGACTCCATTGCATAAATACCCTCAAAGACAAGGTGCATTCCATATCCACTAGCCTTTGCAATGGCACTTATCACCTCCATCCACACCCCAGGCATCACAGAACAAATTCCTCTGCTGAAGAATCGCCAAATGACTTTGCGGCTACATTATTTATGGTATGGTGTGCTGTGACCAATAAAATCAATTGATAGATATATAGCTTTTGGATATATTAGTCACCAAGACCTTTTTGATTGTCAGCCATACTGTGTTATTTTCAACAAATGCACGAAAAACTGCTGACTGAAGCTTTTAAGTAGATTTAACTTGTAATTCAATTAGTTGAAGAAAATGACTTTGACTGGCTTGGCAATATGCACAGGTATTTGCTCTGTGAATACCATGAATTTGTACAGAGCTGATTATGTACACAAAACACTTGGCTAGTGAAGATAGGTGCAAATCATAATAAAAATCTGAAACATTTGGCTAGTGAAGACAGGTGTAAATCATACACAATAAGAATTTGAAACACTAGTTGAATATGGATGCAAATCATATCCAATAAGATTTGAAGTATCTGAGAAATAATTAATGCAAGTTTCACTTGTCCTGGGTGGCAATTTGTTGTATTGTTGTATCAAAACAATTCATACACGAACTTTGACAATACCTGCAAAAATATGTCAAATGGACTCGTGAAAAATGCATTTTTTAAAATTCTTCACAAGTCATGTCCTTGAACTTAAAGTAAATGAGCTATTTAGTTTTTATATGGAGGACATAAATTATGCACAGATACAATATGCAGGGAGGGAAATCTACCAAATTAAGTAAAAACAAATCAAAATCAATATATATGTGGAATAAAAACAATAGCTATTATTAGATATTGTAGTGTTCTTAAAAATGTAGCAAACGGGAGGATACTATGGGAAATGGGTAGGAGATATTAACTGCAGACAAAAGTAGTAACCTTCTCTTTCTTCCCAGCTGGTGGACTGAAAATAAAACACTATTTAAAACATTTAGAACAGACTATGTAAATTATTTTGTCATTTAATTAAACAGTGTCTTTTGAAGGGACTGATGCTCTACTGGCTAAAAAGAATTTCCAGGAATCCATATTATGTCCAGCTATTCTGTCCTTTTAATCTTTATAACTACAAAAGGTTGAAACTGCTGAGACAGTCTTGAGAAATTCAAACATGCCGAATTTGGTAACAAAATTTTCATGTTTTGAGCTGATGCTCACAGGATACAAGTTTCTTTGGCAGTTTCAACTGCACTTTAACACCTCATTGGCTATATTGAGGTAATAAGCTAAGAGCCTTTCCAAAGGACACACCAAAACAGCGAACTCCGGCTGACCTAAGCTGACCAAGCTGGTACTTGACTAATGACCCCTGAATTAATAATATGAGGCTCTATGAGCTGTCAGCTGCTCTGGCTTACTAAAAAAAAAAATACATGTACCAGTATGGGCAGTAACCAATTTCTTTGTTATGACCTCTGACCATGAGCCTAATGTCACAGATAGAAGATCAATGAACATTTGATGTACATGGCCAAATGGTTGTATACGTTGAAAATAAAAGGTCAGTCAAATTACACCCACATGATAAATCTGGTTAAATCTAGAATCATCATTTTACAGAAAAAAACCCAACTTACTAAACTATGATCTTTCAAGGTCTTCTTCTGATACATCCACAAACATGAGCTTTTAAAAAAACAGATTCAAACTTGTTTGTTTTATCAAGCACACAAGCCAATATAGATAAAAACCTGGATCACAACTTTTTACCTTAAAATCTATATCAGAGTCCTATCAATTTGTTTACTGGAAGGCAACTAAATACAAAATCTGGTCTACATTCATTTCTATCTGTGCTCAGCGACAAAGAAAAATGCAACAGAGACAACTGACACGACCTTATGATCAAATAGGTCTGGTTTTTAAACTCATTCAAAAAAGCACTGTCTTGTTCCCAGTATTATCTATAATATTTTCATTCCAAATCTTTTACCTAATGCAAGCAGTGTTTTTAGTGAAAGGCTCATTTTACAACCACCATTTATTCAAAAGCAGCAGTGATAAATTTTTTTCTAGATGCCATGTTGAGTACCTTTTACATTCAGAATCAAGGCTGCCATTAGAAACTGGATCAACAATATCAGTATGCTGACAACTACATATTATAAGAAAGAAGTATTTTTTTTATACCAGTATGTCCATCCCTTCAGGACAAGTATCTGTAACTTGATATTTCACAAAGGCCACTGTGGCAGCAATTTTGAGAGGTCATATAATTATCATTTTCAATTAGGACCAACTACATACAGTGATTAATATTGCAGTGAAATCCCTGGTCAACATGATCATACTTTCAAAAGAGTGATAATTAGATATTCCAGATCACTGTGTCCATCAGGTTTGTACAATAGAAATTGACAATACATCCTAGCATGAAGAGCTTTCCGAATGACTGGCACCATTTCCATTTAGGACCAACTAGATCTCACGTTTTGAAGTGAAAATCTAATATCAATATGAGCACACACTCGGATATGGCAAAAAATAACAACTCCAAGATGGTGACCATGGTCGCCATCTTGTTGGAGGTCTTACTAGCACCATTAAATATTGAACCAACTATGTAAGTTATTTTAGTGAAAAATTCCATGTCATAAAATCATATGTTCAGTAGA
>JAECUM010042829.1:0-15999 GCA_016617855.1 Megalonaias nervosa
ACTGAAGGATGAGTATCATATGTAGTACACTGAAGGACGAGTATCATATGCAGCAAACTGAAGGACGAGTATCATATGTAGTATATTGAAGGATGAGTATCATATATAGTACACTGAAGGATGAGTATCATATGCAGTACACTGAAGGACGAGTATCATATGTAGTATATTGAAGGACGAGTATCATATGCAGTACACTGAAGGACGAATATCATATGCAGTACACTGAAGGATGAGTATCATATTAGTATAATGAAGAATGAGTATCATATGTAGTACAGTGAAGGATGAGTATCATATGTAGTGTACTGAAGGATGAGTATCATATGTAGTATACTGAAGGATGAGTATCATATGTAGTACACTGAAGGATGAGTATCATATGTAGTATGCTGAAGGATGAGTATCATATGTAGTATAATGAAGGATGAGTATCATATGTAGTACACTGAAGGACGAGTATCATATGCAGTACACTGAAGGATGAGTATCATATGTAGTATAATGAAGAATGAGTATCATATATAGTACACTGAAGGATGAATATCATATAGAATACTGAAGGATGAGTATCATATGTAGTATACTGGAGGATGGATAGTATCATATGCAGTACACTGGAGGATGAGTATCATATGTAGTATACTGGAGTATGGATGAGTATCATATGCAGCATACTGGAGGATGAATATTATATGCAGTACACTGAAGGATGGATGAGTATCATATGCAGCACACTGGAGGTTGAGTATAATATGTAGTACACTGTAGGATGAATATCATATGCAGTACACTGGAAGATGAGTATCACATGCAGTACACTGGAGGATGAATATATATGCAGTACACTGGGGGATGAGTATCATATGCAGTACATTGTATGATGGTATCATTTGCAGTACACTGTATGATGAGTATCATTTGCAGTACATTGGAGGATGAATATCATATGCAGTAGAATGGAGGATGGATGAGTATCATATGTAGTAAACTGGAGAATGAGTATCATATGTAGTACACTGGAGGATGAGTATAATATCTTGTACACTGAAAGATGAATGTCATATGTTGTATACTGGAGGATGGATGAGAATCATATGCAGTACACTGAAGGATGAGTATCGTATGTAATAAACTGGAGGATGTGTATCATATGTAGTACACTGGAGGATGAGTATCATATGCAGTACGCTGAAGGATGAGTATCATATGCAGTACACTGAAGGATGAATATCATACGTAGTACATTGGAGGATAAGTATCATATGTAGTACACTGGAGGATGAGTATCATATGTAGTATACTGAAGGATGAGTATCATATGTAGTACACTGGAGGATGAGCATCATATGTAGTACACTGGAGGATTAGCATCATATCTAGTACTCTGGAGGATGACTATCATATGTAGTAAACTGGAGGATGGATGAATATCATATGCAGCACACTGAAGGATGAGTATCATATGCAGTCTTCTTCTTCTTATTATTATTATTATTATTATTGTTATTATTATTGGTGGTGTTGTCATTGTTGATGTTTTTGTTGTTGTTATTATTATTATTATTATTATTATTATAGTAGTAGTAGTAGTAGTAGTAGTAGTAGTAGTAGTATTACTACTACTCTACTACTACTAGTACTGCTAGTACTACCACTACTACTACTATTATTAATATTACCGAAATGTGTTTCTAATGCGTATTTATAGTACAAGAAATATACAAATCAGTCCTTTGGTTTTCAGATAAAAATTGGTATTCTGAATGATTTTTAACAGAATAAAACGGTGGGAATAAACGTGCGTGTGAACGCACGTGCGCACTTATGTGTATATGTGAATGCAAGTACTACTACTACTATATCAATGTCACCTTTTCCGATACAGTTCAGTTTTTGTTTTTTGTTGTGTTTTTGGTTTTTTGTGCATTTGAATATGTCTGTACTTAAAACGTTCATCGTTGCAACCATGTCCTTGTATTACACTTGTTTTCTAATTATGGACCGAGTTTGCATCCTCATAGTCCCATTAGACTAATTGTTTTATCATGATTAGAACTAATTAGGTTAGTGAAAGTAAATAAAACCTTGTCTTATCTTGTCTTGTCCGAGACATGACCCTTAGACACCCCAGAGGGAAAGACTATCACGCATGAGAGTTTCCACCACGGCAACCAAATATCACGATGTATTGTCTGCAGAAAAAGGTCGGCTTTACTTGTTTTGTTGCGTGCAATTTTGCATCCAAAGGCGTGCTGAAACAAATTCTGATTTTTATGTCTTGTTTTGTTTTTGTAATGCATAAAAGTTTCCTTTTGTAGTTTCTGGCATACAATTTATGTACCTAGTAAATGATCATGTAAATATAAGGTTGATAGACTATTTGATGCATACTTTGCTGATTACTTAAGGATGACTATAATCGACTATTTGATGTGTACTTTGCTGACTACTTAAGGATGACTTAGAACTATCTGACCCAAACTCCTCTCTCCCTCTGGCAAATAGCAGAGTATGAGTCCTATACAGAAGAAACAATTAACGCTAATTATCCGGACCGATCAGGATACAGTTATTCTTGTTATAAATGGGTGTTTTAATTTAGTCCATATACAAGCGATGAACAATTTGGATAATTGTCGCCCTGAATATCGGTATCGTGTTATGATAGCGATTCATCTATGACCAACGATATTGAAACAAGAAGATTTCAAAACTGGAAGCATTTTTTTTTTTCTTAATTGTATAGCTTAATTACTCTTAAAATTCTTCGAGACTCAAGGGTTATGTATTATGTTGACTTGCTAGGTCTGTTTTTATCTAAAATTAATCCTGTTTCTCCAAGCTTTAGGCAATGGCTGCTAATGTCTACTATTATTGACTTAATTGGACTGATTTGCGGGAGGATGTTAGGTGGTCCTCATTCAATTAAACCATGCGTCCATCACCCAATCAATGTCAGCCTCTTTGTCCCTCACCCCTCTCCTCATTTCGAGGCGACCTTCTTTGCCATTATTTTATCTTGTTAATGGCAGTTGGAAGTTTCCGGATCGATACTCTTATCTTCAAAAGCGTCTTGATCGATACTTTTATCTTCAAAAGCGTCTATACGGCGTAAGATTCGATATTAGTTGTCTTCGTGAACTGATTATTTCGCTAGATGTCCAAAGCTGCCCGAAGTACTAGCGTAATTGAAAGATGATTGAATCTATATATATTTAAGTACTTACTGGAAAGTTCCTTTTTTTAGATGGCCCGCCATTATTTCTCTGCCTTTACTTTATCATTTTGTTTTTCAAAGAGTTGCGACCGAAAGAAACGTACCGTTTTGATAAATGAGGCAGAGCTCTCGAAGACCGAGTGGTCAAAGAAGGACGCCTGTACATGTTACTCCCCATTCTCATTACTGTCCAGTTCCAGTCGCGGCTCGACTAACGTGGGTGCTTGTGAAAACTTGTCAGTAGCTTCCCGTGGGTTGGTGTGATAATAGCTAGGACGTATTTGACATTGGGTTTGCCGTTCTAGTGTCCAAAACCGTGCAATAAGATTAGAGTTAGCCCCTGGTAGTTTCTGGGCAAATAAGACGATGAGGAGTGGTACTGTTCCTTTTAAAGCTGTCCAAATCTAAGAAAATAAAGGTCTCACACCATTAGCACGAGACTGGTTTTCTATTTTCACAGCCCTTTACATATTATTCAAAGGAAGAGTATGAATTTGCCGATCTCTTGTTTTCCTGGCGTATGAATGCATTTAAATTTAAGATGCTGTTCGCTGTTTTTGTAACAATACAAATATGAAAATGTCATCATAAGTCGTTTTAAAAAGTGACATATCTCTCTTATCTTTGCGTTAACATATTTGTTTAACTGCTTTAATTTATCTGCCCAGACACATCATGAACCACAGGTATTTCTAAAAAAATTAATTACTGCATATATTTTCAAAAACTTAAAACATGTATGATAACAAAGGAATAAAAATTAAATTAAGGCGCAAGACCCACGAAAACCTAAGCAAAATTCTTTAAATGTAATGCATGCTTTCTCTGACTGATAATATTCTGTTATTTCTATTAGAAAGTGAAAGCGAAGATAAAACATTGGAGCAACGATCTGTTGCCATGAAACAGAAATGATGCATGTCTGAAGCATTAGAGGAATGGATTTTTAAAAAAAAAAAGTAATTGCAACTTAAAAAGTCGAATGGTTTGGACACTTCAGATTTGTAGAATATTTTGTGTTCAGTAATACGAACTTCATGCTCAAGTCATCACTGGGCTTCATCTAATCCATAGTGCGTAGGGTTATCTGGCGGAGTGCAGTAGTTTAAAAAAGAAAACAGCAACAAGCAATACCAACAATCATACTGTCTACGGTTGCTGTAGTACTGCACATATTTGGATGTTAACTAGTGTTTTAGGTAATTACTTTATACAATAAACCGAAAAATCTCAAGAAAAAAAAAACAACATACACACACAATGACTAGTTAAAATCGACTGCCTAGAGGTCTTTTTTTTCAGGAAATTTGACTAATGGCAAAGTTATGAAGCCTATATTAGAGACATTAATATTGGTATCTTTATGCTAATCGTGCTTTATCTACCATGACAGATAACACGAGATTCTAACGGCAATTCGTTTTTCAAATAAGGCTTGCTATATTCTACGATATATCATATATTCTACGATTTGTTTGGCACACGAAAAAACGAGACTGAAAATGGAAATAGTTATCAGTTGAACTAATAGTGTGGACATTCCAAAAGAAAATATCGGATAAAGAAGGTAAACGATATATTGCACGTATTTATACAATGATATGCAACAATTCTTATATTAAATAAGGGGACCATTTAATATTTTTCAGTACACGCAAGGCATTTGTTCAAAATTTAATATAGTAGGCTGAAAAAACGTCGGGTGTTAGTGTCCCGACCAAGAAGTAGGGTTACGATATATATATATATATATATATATATATATATATATATATATATATATATATAGACACACACACACACACACACACACACACGCGCGCTTTGTAATGCACACATAAAGCAAAAGATATGCAAACTCAAAACTAATTTCAATGCAAACTCAAGATGCATCCGTTTTGTCATCTTTAAATGGGAGGGGGTGTTGGCGCACGATCCGTCTGTTCGAACACAAGAAATACCACTTTATTTTGTTTTACAAACCAATCGCTAGGTCGACAAGTGTAAACAAACCATACCAAACTTTCAATTCCGTACCATGCTTAAATCATATATATCTTCTACAACTGAATGACTTACACATGCGTTGTAGTTACAGGGATTTAGTACTTTATTTTGGGATTCTAGAATTGTCAAATTTAATAACCTATATATCGTGGATTTTTGACGTATTTAATCAAACTTCGGGCGATATAAATATGTTCACATACAACCTACACCGTCTGTTTTCACCGTTGTGATTAAAGGTTTTTGTAGTCGACGGATAGAACGGACTGATGTCTGGTAAAATTACATTCGGAGTAGCTGGGAAAACGCAGCAAAACATGCAGACTAATTCAGTTTTTAATTCGAAACGTTTGTTTGAAATAGTCGCTGAGAAACTGGAAGCCTTGCAAAATCGATAATTGACCAAAATTGCTTGCGTTTCACTTTACAATGCACTTCAAGGTCCATGTTCAAATTTCTATATAAGTTACTAAAGTAATGACAATCTGGTACCAGGGATATGAATGTAGCACGAATGAGTCCAGTGAATTCAGTTTCTATGTTTTTCATAAGGCAGCGACCATTAAATGCTGAACATAATAGTTCAGCATCGATAATTTTGGAAGAATTTGCAAATGAGTGATGACAGTGACATAAAATTTTTGCAAATAGATTATCGGCTGTATGCACGCTTGTTTGTACCAGGGTCTTCATGATAAACACATTTCTCTTCGCTGAATTTGCGAAAATTTGCGTGGTTGCAAACATTTTTGACACCGTATTTTTCCGACCTTAGGGTAGGTGAATTTGGTTAGGTCCGGAATATTTTATTTATTCACTATCAGACCCAAGGAACTATTTGCCAGTATATGATCTGGCAGGGTGGGAAGATCAGATGAAATATTTATTTCGATTTAAGAAGGGACCGGAATTACTCCAACCCCTGCCCCGACGATGAAATGTTGCCTCTTTTCGTACCAACTTTTCTGAAGATCACAGAGATGAATACGTACTTAAATTTACTATAGCATATTCTAACTAATCCAGAGCCATGTGATTTTTTTGTTTGTACGTCCCCATTTACTGCCTCGTTTTGATTTTATTGATTGGTTGTTGGATTATGGGGTGTCGAAGTTTGGAAGGTGTTTCTCAAACCAATTAATCAGCCAATTGTTAAGTTTAGTGTTGTAAAATGGCCCTGCCACACATTTCCATATAAGGAATTCTTGGTATATATTCTCTCGCATAAACGCTTCGAAATTTGAGACACAAATATCCTTGCTTATTTTACGTTTGGGTCATGTTGGTAGCACGTGGCAGAAAATGCAGATCTACTTGTTTGAACTCGGTACTAATAAATCATACCATTGTTAAAAAAACAAACCAAAAAACCAAAAATAAAAAACAAAAAAACCAAATCATACAGGAGTTAAATTAGAGTCCAGTGGATGTTGGTTCTTAGTTTGATTACAGAAAAAAATGTTGCGTTATTAATGCCTTTAACAACCCTTGTTTTGACGAGTTTTTAAATATTTTTAAAACAATTTTTAAGTTGTTATTTTTAAAGTTCTTAGAAACAGGTGAAATAACGACCTTCTGGCAAACTTACCGTCTGTACTCGTTTATAAGATGAGTTAAACCGCAAACAACAAAGATCCTGCTCTGTCATAGCATAACTCGCTTGCAGATCAGGGTCTGCATTGTTTGTTCTACTGATTACTCCTAACAAACTGCACAGATCCAGAACTGCCGGCGCATTATGCGACGGCAGACCTGGGTCAGTACAGTTTGCAGTTGAACTCGTCTTATAAGCGAGTACACACGGTATGCAGTGTACACTACGTTGTCTTGTTCGCGCGGTCTTGATGTGAAATTTTCCCATCTGATTGTTGAACCTTGGCGTGTTAAAATGTAGATAATACTTTATGCTGTTACCAGACCTGGGCCTAGGTGCTGAGACATCCAAGCATTTTCTTTGCAATTTACAAAATAAATGAACTAATTTTAATTTCTTAGGATAAGTAACATTCGGATACCGTCAAGTTGCATTTGTCAAATACACAATCACGGACAACTTCGACTGTAGAGAGGAATCAGTATAAGTCAACTGGTTTTGAGAAGCTATATTAGTAAGCTATATTCCTATTTCACCACTTCCAGCTACCTTCTCTCTAGTCGACCTTCCGGACCTGTTTGCAAATTTCTTCCGTGACAAAATAGAAACCATCAGAGATAAACTTGACAACACAATTTCAGTTGACTCGTCGTCACCATACAATTGCGATACAGAATTTCAGCGGCAACTATTAGCAGCATTTGAACCTGTCTCTATGGATTTAGTACGTACAATCGTGATGAAGAGTGCACCAAAGTCATGTGAACTTGATCCGATTCCGACGTCACTGCTGCTAGAGTGCTTAGATCCAATATTGCCTTCACTAACTGATGTTATTAATACCTCTCTCTCATCTGGGGAATTCCCATCATTTTACAAAACTGCCATTGTAAAGCTTCTGCTGAAAAAACCAACACTTGACCACAAAGATTTAAAGAACTACCGCCCAGTTTCTAATCTCCAATTCACGTCAAAAATCTTAGAAAAAGTTGTTCTATCCCAACTTGTATCTCATCTGAATTCAAACAGTCTTTTTAGCAATGTACAGTCTGCATATCGCCCTTGCCACAGTACTGAAACTACTCTTCTGAAGTAGTCAATGACCTTCTCTCTGCTTTGGATGGCGGAAAGATTACAGTCCTCACTCTCCTTGACTTGTCTGCAGCATTTGACACTATAGACCATGATATATTACTTCACCGTCTCCAGCATGTATTTGGCATTCATGATACAGCCTTACTATGGTTCAAATCCTACTTGGTCAACAGGACACAAATTGTGTCCGCAAATGGAAAACACTCCAGTCCAGTTGATCTATGTTGTGGTGTTCCACAGGGGTCTGTTCTTGGACCTGTTCTCTTCATTCTGTATACTCAGCCACTCTCAAGTGTCATAGATCATCATCCAGTGTCTCGCCAGTTGTATGGTGATGACACCCAAATATACAAATCTAGCCATCCAACTGAAGTTGAAGCTACCATCCAAGGCGTAGAGAGGTGCATTTCCGATGTGAAATCATGGATGACATGTAACAAGCTGCAGATGAATGATGATAAAACTGAAGCCATTCTGATTACAACACAAAGACTTTCTCATTCACATCCTTTACCGCAGACAATAAATATCAGCGACACCAACATTAAATTCACAGTCAGTACGAAACCTCGGTGTTACTCTTGACAGTACTCTCTCATTGCACCAACATGTCATGAACATATGCAAGGCTGCATATCTTGAACTGAGACGCATCAGCTCCATTCGCAAGTATCTTTCAGTTGATGCCACTAAAACACTTGTGTGTTCCTTAGTACTTTCAAGACTGGACTATTGTAACTCAATTCTGTCTGGTTCATCTCAATATCTACTCCAGAAACTTCAAAAGTTCAAAACACAGCTTCTCGGATCATCCTTAGAGTACCATGATCAGAGCACGCCTCTCCCCTGCTCTCTACCCTACACTGGCTATCCATACGATCCAGAATTAAACACAAAATTTGTTCTCTGTGCTACGTTTCACTGACGGGCTCCAGTCCAACATACCTATCTGACCTCACCCATGTGTACACACCTGCAAGATACTTACGCTCCTCTTCTGACGCTCGTATTCTCATTATTCCCACTATGAAAATGAAATCATATGGACAACGCTCTTTTGCATACCAGGGCCCAGCAATGTGGAACGAATTGCTCACTGCACTTAGACACAAAGACACAGTGATCTCATTCAAGAGCGCTCTTAAAACTCACCTATTTCAACTGCAAGAACAGACTTAAAGACCTAATAATGTATCCTTATAATGTATCCTTGCCTTAAATATTTACAGCATGTTTTCTGTTTCTAATTTCGTGGTGTTTGTTTTTATTTTTGCAATCATATCATTATATATGTTTTTTAAGTGTTGTCAAATGTTGTCAAGCGCTTAGAGCTTCTAAAGATTAGGCGCTATACAAAGTCCTCATTATTAATTAATTAAACGTGGAGTGATAACTAATGGATTATATAGTGCATAATTAGAAAGTTAGCTCTCTTGAGACTAGAACAGTATTAAATCAGGGAACACCACGCTTTGAAGGTTATATAATTATCAATAAACACATTAGTCCAAATCACGTTATTTTTCAATATCAAAATGCTGTATCGGCCTCTTCATTATCTCTTCCTGGCTGTAATATTTAAACAGTTTCATATGGGAAATCTGTACAAACGATACTTTGTAACCCACTCAATCACTATCGTTGTCACAATATTTTGTTACCAGCTCAATCACTATGATTGTCACTTACTAAAATATGAAAATATTGGGTGGTTGTCAAGCACGATATGCAGTAAATGAGACACATTCACACACACATACGCACAAACATATATGAATGTCCAATTCCATTCGCTCTAGAAATTGTGTTCGCCAAATGCTAGATATCTGATGCTACCTTTCTAGGAATAAGACTCGACTACAGCTTGCTATAACGTAGACAGAATGTTAGAGAACCGATCTCTTTTGTAACAACAGAGCCAGAGATGTTTGAGATTTTTTGCCACTGTAATGATACAGCCAGAGATATATGATACATTTGCCATTGCAATACCATTGCTAGAGATATTTGAGATATTTGCCATTGTAATAACGTAGCCAGAGATAGCTGAAATATTTGCCATTGCAATAACATATCCAGAGATATTTGAGATATTTGCCAATGTAATAAAATAGCCAGAGATATTTTTCAGTGCAATTACATAGTCAGAGATATTAGAGATTTGGAATTGTAATAACATGGCCAGATATACTTCAGATATTTGACATTGTAATAACATAGTCAGAGATATCTGAGGTATTTGCCATTGTAATGACATCCGAAGATATTTGAGATTTACCATTGTAACAACATAGCCAGATCTGAGATATTTGACATTGTAATAATAGCCGGAGATATTAGAAAATCGAGCTCTATTTTAATGACGCAGCCATTTATGGTAGAGAAATGAACTGCTTTGCAATCATACAACCATAGATGTTAAAAAATCGAGCTGTATTATAATGGTATAACCACATATATTAGGGAATTTAACTGTTTTGTAAATAACATAGCCATTAAACTTGTATTGTAATGATATAAGCTGAATGACACAGCCGGATATGTATATATAGATAGATATGCCAGAGAACTGATTTCTTTCATTATGACGTGGCCAGGCATGTTAGAGAACAGACATGGGCGCCAGCACATTGGGTAGGGAGCACTTGCCCCACTCCCCCCCCCCCCAATATCACCTCTGAACATGTTTTGGCCTACATCCGTAAAACTTAATAGCTGACCACTACATGTCTGCGACCTCCCAAAATAATTCTGCGGGCGCCCTGAGAACGGAGCTGTACAGTAACGAAGGATCCAGATACGTTAGAGAATCGAGCTGTATTGTGATGTACTAGCCAGATACTTTAGCGAATCGAGCTGTATTGTTGTGATATTGCCAAAACTATTAGATAATCGAACTGTATTGTAATGATATTGCCAAAACTATTAGATAATTGAGCTGTATTGTAATCATATTGCCAAAACTATTAATTTAATCGATCTGCATTGTAAAGTCTAAAGTCTAGATAATCCAGCTGTTTTGTTATGCCACAGCCGGTGTCAAAGAATCGAGCTGTAATGTAATCATGTAACCATGTATGATTGAGAATCGAGCTGCATTATGATTATGTAACCAGAAATATTAGTAAATCTAGCTGTTATTAGAGGATATAGCTGCATTGCAATGACACTGCCCGAGGTATTAGACAATCGAGCTGCATTGTAATGACACGGCCCGATATATTGAACAATCGAGTTTCATTGTAGTGACATAGAGGTATTTGAAAATCGAGCTGCATTACAATGACACGGCCCGAAGTATTACACAATCGAGCTGCATTACATTGACACGGCCCGAAGTATAACACAATCCAGCTGCACTGTAGTGACATAGAAGTATCTGAGAATCGAGCTGCATTGTAATGACATAGAAATATTCGAGAATCGAACTGCATTGTAATGACATAGATATTAGAGAATCGAACTGCATTGTAATGACATAGAGGTATTCGAGAATCGAACTGTATTGTAATGACATAGAGATATTCGAGAATCAAACTGCATTATAATGACATAGAGGTATTCGAGAATCGAGCTGCATTGTAATGACTAAGAGATTTTTGACAATCCAGCCACATTGCAATGATGCAGATAAAGATGTTAGAGACTCGAGCTGAATTATAATGACAAAGCCAGAGATTTAGAAAATCGAGCTGTATGGTAATGACGTTGCAAGAGATATTCGAGAATTGTGCTGTATTGTAATGATGTAGGCCGAAATGTTTATCTATCGAGCTGTAGTGTAATGATGTAACCTGAAATATTAGAGAATCGAGCTGTATTGTAAAGACATAGCCAGAAATATTTGAAAATCGTAATGTCTCGTGATGTAATGTCACGGCCAGAGATGCCGTAGTCAGAAATATTACAGAATCAGCTGTATTATGTCGAAATAGATGCTAGGTACTCCAGCTGTAATGTAATGCCATAACCATCAATGCTGGAGAATCGAGCAGTATTGTAATTACCTCGCTAGACGTGTTAAAGAAATGAGCTGTATTGTAGTAATGTAGATGGAGACCTTACTTAATCAGGCTGTATTGTGATGGCGTATGTAGATATGCTAAATAATCGAGCTGTATTGTAATGGCACATGTAGATGTGCTAGATAATCGAGCTGTATTGTAATGGCACATGTAGATCTGCTAGATAATCGAGCTGTATTGTAATGGTACATGTAGATATGCTAGATAATCGAGCTGTATTGTAATAAAGGAGCTGGAGATGTTCGAAAATTGAGCTGTAATGTAATGGCGTAGCTAGATAGCTAGATATGTTACAGAACCGAGTTGTATTGTAATGGCGTAGTTTGCGATGTTTCAGAATCAGGCTGTATTGTAATGACATAGCTGGAGATATTACAGACTCAGGCTGGAATGTAGTGACGTAGCTATTTGAAAATCGAGCTGCATTGTAATGACGTAGCTGGAGATGTCACAGAATCAGGCTGTAATGTAATGACGTAGCTCTATATATTCGAGAATCAAGATCCATTGTATGACGTAGCAAGATATGTTAGAGAATCGAGCTGCATGTGTGTGTGTGTGTGTGTGTGTGTGTGTGTGGATTTATATCGTAGTTTTAACAATTTTCCAGTCATATCGCTACGATGTCTGCAGTGTGGCAGTTTATAGTGATGTCTAGCACTGGAGCATCATGCCGCAGAGAAGTAGCATCATGTCCCACCCAATCATATTATCCTGACAACAGGTCAACCAGTCCTAATACTAACCTCTTAATGTTGAGCGCCTAGCAAGGCGGCTGCTAGTAAATTTTTTGTTAAGTCTTTGGTATGACTTGGCCGGGATTCGAACCCATGACCTCCCGCATCTGAGGCGGACGCTCTAACCACTAGGCCACCGGAACGGTAAGAGCTGCATTATATACACATTTAGTCTTAAATTTTTGATCTGCCGTGTGATACAGATGTTCAGTCTGTGATTCCGTATTGCACACCTAAAATTTCGTATCGCAGACCCAGCCTGGAACTAATTTTACAACTTGAAATATTCAATAAGAGTCCATTTATAGAATACTGGCAGTGATTTATTGCTATACAGTTTACATTACTCAAAAATGTCAATTTGTAATTTTAATAAATGCTTCCATATTACGTGACAATGGCCGCTTTTGCCGCCGCTGGGGATAATGGGAGGGCATCGTAAGGAGCGACGAGCAGTTTATGTGCAGTTCACGGTTTCTAGGCAGAGAAATTAGAGTTAGTTGAGGTGGACAACAATATTTTAGACAGAATATTGGACAATGAGTTTTCAGATGAAGCTTGTGTGCAAAAGTGACACCAAACATGAGAGAGAGAGAGAGAGAGAGAGAGAGAGAGAGAGAGAGAGAGAGAGAGAGAGAGAGTACTTTGCCTCTGAAATCTTGTATTTAAATTTTTTAAAATCCAGACAAGGTAAGAAAGACTCAAGGAGTCATATCAACATTCAAGGCATAATTAGAAATGACCCACGTTTGGAGAAAACTTTACCCCATGTTTTATTCCCAAGAGACATTCCACAATGTAAATCATCTAAAATACAAAAACTTAGCTAAAATCTTTTTCGGCATCAGAGTTTCAAAAGTATGGTATGCGGAATTATATTTTTTAAGGAGCAAGTTTAAGTGGAGGGAATTACAATTTGCCTATTACCGTTACAGAGGAATCGAATTTGTTTATTAAATCTGAGGATAAAACTGACAAACATTTGCAACATCAAAGTACCGTAGACTATCACAGCTGCTGTTTTGATTGTGTCGCAAATTTAGTAAGAATTACATCTTGTTTCAATGTTCTTGGACTTTTTTTTATGAGGCGCCATGTCGTATGTTGAGAAATCCAATATCACGTGTTGGATCAAATTGCATTTCCTTACAGTTCCATTTTCTAGATCGAGATTTTAGATTTTATATGTTGAATTATACAGTGGTGGTTTAAAGTTCTATTTTCTATATCGAGATTTTAGATTTTATATGTTGAATTATACAGTGGTGGTTTAAAGTTCTATTTCCTATATCGACGTTTTACAGTGTATATTTTGAATTACACAGCAGTGGTTGAAATTTCAGTATCATATGTCGAGAATCCCTAATTCACACGTTGTATGTAACTGTTTGTGATAAAAGTTCCATTTCATATGGTGAGTATTTATATTTCATCTGTTGAATTTCACAGCAACGAGAAGCAGCCTCATTGTTTAAAAATAACGCGTTCCATTCACGAGAGCGACCTCTAGTGAAGAAATTGATAGTAATTCTAGACCTGTGAATGTTAACTTTCAAACTGTAAATGCATGAAATGTAATGGCGCCTCATAATTGAATAAATGAATGATTTATCTTAATACTCGATATTATTTTGAATTATTAGAGTGAACATTGTGTAATGTTACTTTTAACACCAACACATCATTTCACCATATAAAAATAAAAATTCTGACAAGCACAATAAAATGTCAAACCACCGCAGTGTAATTCAACAGATACAATCTAAAAACTCAACATACGAAATGGAACCTTCAGCACAATCAATGTGATTCAACATGTTATATTGAAACTCTCGACATATGACATTAAAATTTCAACAACCGCCGTGTAATTCAGAAGGTACAGTCTAAAAACTCGACATTGGACATCGAATTTTCAACCAGCGCTGTGTAATTCAACAGATGAAATCTAAATACTCAACATATGAAATGGAACTTTCAACATAAACTCTTTGAACCAATACGTAAATTAGCACATCTCGACGAATGTCATTGAAATTTCAACCACCGCCGTGTAATTCAAACGACACAATCTAAAAACTCGACATAGAAAATATAACTTTTAACCACTACTGTATAATTCAACAGATACAATCTAAATCTCGACCTAGAAATGGAACTTTAAGGACAAGCATTTGTGATACAACACGTGAAATTGGAATTCTGAACATATGACATTAAAATTTCAACGGCAACGTTCTGACTGGGCCAGCTTTTGTCCGCTACGGCGCCTCACTTTTTCATCACTGGAGTACACCGATGGAACTGAATGTATACATTTGAAATTCTTGCGATTATTCAAGTAGAAAATAAAGGGAAGAAAACGGAACAAAGCTACAAAATTGTTTAGAATTTTTCTTGCTGACCTATATCCAAATGAATATTAACAAATCTAGTCCGCATCTTACAAGGAGACCGAATCTTCAATTTCTTACAAATATATGCTTCAATTACCACTCAAGTTCAGTGTATTAATAATATCTCATATTAAATGAAAACATAAAAATAAAGGGTTTGAATGTACAGTAAATAATGAGCTTTCTGTATAAACTTGAATGTATGTGATTAATGTTAGTCTGTGAAATTTGACCTGATATTTGCTTGGAAGTAAAGTTTATGTTCAGTAATTAACGTGTAAGATAAAGGGTCACTTACTGGTCCAAAACCTATGCTCCATTTGAGAAGTAAGGACGAATCCACTTGCTTGTAACTACAGATCAAATCCATTCATGTCACATAAAAAAAAAATTTAAAATTCAGGGATAATGAGTAAATCGATATCTGCAATGCTGACAGACCAATGACGCAACTGCACAGTATACACCAAGGCCTAGCCCCGTTTACGTACATGAAGGCTGTACAGTGTCCTTCGTAAAACGGCAAATGCCTACTTCATTTTTTTAAGTATACATTAAAATGTTTTAAAAGAACGTGTGAATAAAAAGGTGATATATAATAAATACGGCCCCGGTATTCCTATGCCATATCAAACTCGTTCTTTCTGTCAACTCGGAACAAAACAAATACATAGTTTTGTCTATAGCTGCATATTTGTTTTACAGAACCATTCTGTATTTACTGTAATGACGTAGCTATATATGTTTGATAGTCGAGCTGTATAGTAATGAACTGCATTGTAATGACGGATGTAGATACTTTTGAAAACCGAGTCGTATTTCAGCTAGAGATAAAACATAATCATGCTGTATTGTAATGAGCTGTATCGTAATAAAGTTTGAGATTCGAGCTGCATTGTATTAAAGTTAAAGATTCCAGCTGTGT